>SNQJ01S0106479.1:20185-50050 GCA_010110895.2 Picea sitchensis | reverse complement strand
TGTTTCAAGAAAAAAGAGATGTTGTTTATATCTATCTCAACAAGCAATAGACAAAATATATGACTTGGCATACTTATATGAAAGCATCCAGATGGAGTCATCATAGGTAGAGTGAGGCTTGGGAGTTTGAGGATTCTGGGGTCAAATTGTAGATCACTGAAGTTTTAGGTGCAAGATGTATACTCCGAACAAGGGGCATGAGAGTTTGATGGCGCCTACACTGGAACCCGCGGCCATAAAATTGGTTAAGTATGGAAACAAATGGTGGTCAGTCGGAATCATCATGTGAAGATATAGATGGATATAGAATTTCTCACTCTGCCACCATGGGAACCCACGAGCATAGATATGTGACTAGTATAGAACCAAAAATGAATAATAGAGGGGAAGAAGAAAAGAGAAAAATAGGTAAGTATAGAAGAGGAAAAAGAAGGGGAGCAAAGAACTGTATGCCTCACACGACAACACTTAGTTTGATAATTATAAAGTGATAGAAACACATCAAATATGGGAAAATCATTCTCATCCATGAATTATATCTGTATCTTAACAAACCCTAGTTCAAGTTAAAAGAGATGTTGTTTATATCTATTTCAACAAGAAATAGACAAAATATATGACTTGTCATTCTTACATGCAAGCATATTCTAAAATATGACAAGCTTCAATATATTCACAAATTGGACAATGTATGCAGATCATAGTTTTGTAACCATACCTCTTAGTCTTTGGACCTTGTACTATGATGGAGGCTTCACTTCTACTTGTCGATAATTCTTGTGAACTAAAAAACATATGGTGTAAACGAAACAAACATATTTACCATGGCATAGAAGAATAAATAATTGTGAATATTTGTTTCTTAAACATAGCAAGAGCGTAATCTATGAATCCTTACCTTTGGCATTGTCATTGTGTTGATGTTTGAGATGGTTCACTTCTCATGCCCATGTCACTTCTGAAACATTGGCTATGAACATGTGTATATTGTTCATACTCGATATGGATGTGCATTAGGCATACACATTGTATTTGTTGTGGCACCATTGTAGCCATACCTTTTGGAAGATTGTACTCCATCTTTCTTAGTTGTGGCACATAAGGCTCCATCCTCGTGTTCAATTAGTCTGTTCTTTTTTCAATGTAGAAATACAAAGAATACAATGGACATGAAGGCAAGCTACTACGTAGGAACACATGAAAAAACAATGGAGTACAAATTTATTTATTTCAAGGTAGTGGCACCGAAAATACAATTGACATGAAGATAAGTTAATATACAGGAAGATATGCAGTATCTAAGGGAAAAAAACAGAAGAGTTACAAACCAGTGGAATAAATATAGACAGAGTAAATGAAAAACAATTGGATATGGAATATGGGTAGAAGTATGCACCTTTGTATGTATTCTTCTACATTTTTGGTTAAGAGTTTTTTGCCTTGTCCAATTTTCCTGTTTGTTTCAATGAAAGAAAGTACAAAACAAAATGAACATGAACGTAAATTGATATGTAATGAAAAAACAAGGAATATGTACATACAATAAATAAACTAGAATAAAAGGAATAGAGTAACAGATAGTGTTAGAAGAATGTACCTTTTTTTTTTCTTCATCCATGTATGTGTATATATAAAAAAATTGTGTAAAAAACTTTTGTGCCTAAAATCAATTACAAACCAGGAAAAACTAAGAAGTTGGATAACTTAGTTTTGTGAAACAAGCTAGACAGATATGCTTTGAGACATAAAAATATGATTTTGCAATATGTTTGATGTATATTTCATAATTCATGTGCAATACCAAGTATATTGTGATCAGACTAGTATATGTCTAAGATAAAGATGGTGTATTTAGAAATGGGCACATTCGACCATACATGGTCAATAAGTGCATTTTGTACATGGTTTATCTGATCCAAAAGAAAGCGGAGACCATATTTGCACATGTAGTTTTCCAATTATTTTGTTCTGGCATTATTTTGTAGAATGTCAATATTGCAGTCTCCTACAATGAAAATGGTTTAGTTTAGATGCAAATGCTCTAATGCATTGGAAATAAAATTTAGTATGTTGGTGAATGTTGCATGCAGAGAAGCATAGAGATTCAGTATTGTGATTTCTGATCCATGGAAAATTACTTTTGTGAGCACCATCTCAACATTGTTTTCTTCGAAATTCATTTGCTCCAAAATTGTTACATGTTTTTTCACTAATACCATCACCCCATGTGTAATGTAAATCGATATGCAATTGTGATTTGGAAATTGCTTGTTTTGCATGCATAATGTCATGTATGTTTCATGCAAACACAGAATATCGGATTGCATTATGTCATAGTTATTGAGTATATCATCCATATGTGCATGTAGGTTGCACGTGTTAAGTGAGAGAATAGATACAGATGAGTTTTTTTGTATGGATTGGTAATCATATTGTAGATTCCACTTTGTGGTAGTCCTAAGGTGTTGCATCTCAATATCAACTTTGTGTTTGAATTTGAAGTTATCTTTTGTAAGAGCACTTAGTAAGTACGAGTTTACACTTCTGACATGGGACAGTATTGTGTATACAAGTCCATGTATTTGAATTCCAATAGGGTCAAATGCAACACTATCAAGTGGTATTCCTTGCGATCTGTGGACTGTATGTGCACATGCAATTTTAATTGGAAACTATTTTCGAATCTTCAGTCGACCTGTCTTTTCCGATGTCGATACTGGTTTTGATATTCGTAATATAGGTGTCCAATCGCGTGCAGTGTTTGAATTATATAGATAAGCCAACTTGTTTGCTTTTCAGTGGACTATATGTGTCTCATGGAACTTAATCCAGAGGACATCAATTTTTTATGTTTTGGTATAGCCTTTGAGTATTCCATCTACAACATTTACCAAGCCATCCTATGAATCATAGTTGCAAGCATATATTTCAACCAGCATGTCTAATTTTAGGACAAGTTTCAAAGGCAAAGTGGTTGTGTGTTCATAACGTGGTACATTTTCATGGTTGTCTTCTTCGAGGTCAATTGAATTGATGGTGATATCATCGCCAGGCATGAGAGATAACATGTACCTATTAAGCATTGTAACATCCCTATTCGTGTATAATAGGTAAGGGAAGGTTGGGTATATTGGTGTAGGTCGCATGCACCTTGAATTGATATATGTTAAGTCATCATGTGTTTGGATGCTTGTCCACTTTCTATTCAGAATTGCAATAAATGTTTCATATTTTTGTCGCATTGTAGTATGTAATTCAAAGCATTGTATATTGTCTTTCTAGAAGTCATGTGTCAATGTTTTCATATTGACCATAGGTTTTTCAAATATCAAAGAATCTTGGATGGGTTGCGCCTGGTAAAGATCCCCACAGAATATCATGTCAATGTTTCCAAAGTATTTGGTATGCACATGTTTTATGTTTCTCAGTCAGTTGTCAATGGAATACAAGAAGCGAATTCCAATCAAATATGCCTCATCTATGAAAACAAGTTGCAGTTTTTCATAAAACTTACACAAGGTACCTAACATTTCCTTGTTGAGTGGAAGAAATTGTGACTTGTTAAAAGGCATCAAAAATGTCGAGTGGACTATTGTTCCACCTGCATTATATGCATCTTTTCCTGTGTATGAAACTATTAGACCCTTTGGTTTCATAGGATCAAAAGAATTGTTTGAATCATATATTCGCATAAGCATTTGGAATAGTGCTTTCTCTGTGAATGTCTTGCATGTTCCTGCCTCGCCTGTAAGGAACAAGTGCACAGGAGTGTGCATGTTCAAGCATTTTTTAATTGCAATGTCCTTTAGAATTGCTTGTTACTCTCAATTCAACAAACGTCTGACTCTGTGGTATTCATTATTTTCAATAAGGAAAGGATGTTTTGTGACTTGAAAGCCAAGATTGATACGTTTTTCAATTTCGGTCGCTCGAGGACGAGGAAAATCTTCTTGCAAGTCATAGGACTCGCAGAGAGTTCTAGTTGTTTTACGGTTTGTGAATGTCTCAACAACATTGTCAGGGTTTTCTAGTTCATGAACTGCACTTTCCATATCACCCCATGTTGGATTAACATTGTATGTAAATCTAGATTCATTGGTTTGTATTGTAGTCTCATAGGAAATATACGCAGCTTCCCATGTAGGGAAGTTATGTTTTAAAGTGTTTTCATTTTGATCAAACAGAATGTATAACAATAGTTTTTCTCTACCATAGTTTTCATAGTTAGTATGTTTGTTGTATTTGACAAAGCGTATTACAGAGGGTTTTTTTTCTTTTTGATATGGGTGAACCATTTTTTTGTAATGCAATACGAACTTTACTAAGCAGATATGCTTAATAGGAGATGGACGTTGAAGGTAATAATCAATAATCGAGTGACATAGCACGTCTTTTGAATTGTCAAGCTCTTGTTCTAGAAAAGACGGTGATTTAAGCACAAATGTGTGTTTCTCAAGTGGATATGTGTTTATGAAGACACATTTCCTTGAACTACAATTGAGGGGCAGGGAAAGTGCAATGTGGACTACTTGTTGAGTAGACATTTGTTGAAGACTAAGTAATGTATTTCCAAGCATATGTATCATTTGAATAGCATCAATATGACTTATTTCATGTTCTTTGTGTATTCTTCTAAATGCACTTGTCATAGATTTTTCAACCTTTGTCATATACGAGGTACAATATGATGTTGCAGCATATGCATTAAATACATACTGTGCATCTATATTTGCATTCCACATAACTGGCATGTCCTTGGAGAAACTATTGTTCCAAATATGGGAAATATTTCATTTAAGGAAAATTGTTGGTTGTTTAAGTGTACATTCTATGGCTTGGATGTACTCATCTTCTGTTAGATTTAGCTCTGTCAAGAAGTCATCGAAGCTCATTAACTCATCAAATTCTCGTTGTTTTAGAAATGTGAACAAGAACTTAGATTTCTCAATGACAACATTCTCCTATAAACTAAGTGGCTCTATTATTCTTGTTGTTCTCATTGGCAGCACAGGGAAGTTGTATCTGCAATGTGGATTTTTTCATTTTTACAACTTCTTGTATGATAATGTCTATGAACGTTGGCAAGTTCTGGATCCAAATGATACGTGTTGCATGTTATGTATTTGTCCACAAATTGCTCAATCTGTGAGTTGTTGTCATTTACATAGACCGATGCACCCTCTATCCACAACAATGCATGGTCATGCTCACTCCCCCTATTCTGGAACTCAGTCACAAAAAAGTAGTCCGATATTTTTCCAAAAAACGTTTCATCATGGCATATCAATTGCCTCAAAGCATTTATTCTATGCCTATAGTAGAGAGTACATGTCAGGTAGTCAATGTCATAATTTTCCAATGTATCAGTTTGTTTTTTCCTTTTCCTGTTCCTATACAATGCACATATTGTAGCCACCAACGGATCACAGTGATGCTATGCACCTTAGCCAGCCCTGTAGGATCCCAGTAATGCTCGCACTTGTAAATGTGATGAAAAATGTTGGTGGTCCCAATTTTTGGATTAATGAAAAAATGGATTTTCTTGTTTTGCACCTATAGTCGGAGAATGTGGTGTTTTTTTTTTTGGAAATCTATGTATTCAATATCAAATTTCAAGATTTTTTCTAGGTTTCCTTTGTGCCGAAATCTTTGGCCAATAACTTTCTTCCTTATAGCTGGAATTTTCTTATTCACACCCACATGCCAGACAACACTCAATTATTGTGCGCATTGTTTTGAAAAAATAAATTTGTTATGTGATGGGAGAAGTCACAGCTTGAATGTAACAGTTCCCATCAAACTATTTTATGGTAGTTGAATGGTTCATTAATGTCAGCAGGGCGTGGATCTCTATAGAAAAGTGTTGGGAAGTTCTTTTCCTCAATAAATTTTTTCTCGAATATTTCAAGTGGACGTTTCCCCTCAGCGGGTGCAATTTCGACAATCTTGTCTTACAAGTCACGAATGTGTTGTAAATTCATTGAATCCATGTATCAATGTTTCAATAGGTCTTTCATTCTTCGATTCATATCTTGTATCAAATTCAATAGTAGTCTTGAGATTCTGTGCAGAGTTGTTAGGCTACCTTCTCTAGAATATTGTTTCAGTTTTTTTTTTTTCCATTTATACAAAATTTATTATTACTTTTGTACAGAGCCCCGGAACATAATTCTTTTAATGATTTCATGACAAAATACACGCACTTTCCCTATCTGGTATGAATGATTGTATTTCAAGCGTATTTTGAGAGCTACATAAATTGTCATTATATTGCTAATGGGTGTGAGCTTTTTGTCCAAAATCTAGTTGGACAGGCACATTAATAATTGATCATGTTAAGCCCATTTGGGGTCGTTTGTATTGCGATTTGTGCAAATGAAATTATGAAGACACAAGTCTCTCTTCTAGAAGTTTTGTGGTGTACTTGCATGCAGTGGTGCATTACATCTTATTTGGTCAAGTGTTGAAAAGTGTGGTTTTCCATTTTCAAGTGGTTGTTTGCATGGAAGACAAATATTACCACTAGAAAATGTTCTATCATTTTGTGTCAAGCCGAGGTATTCTACTTCAAAATTAGGCATGAAAGACTAAGTGTTTCTTGAGAAATTCAATTGATAAATTAAATTTCACATGCAATGGAAGAGTGTCCCTTTATTTGTTTCATATAGATCGGTTTTTTCATCTTTATTCCCTAGAAAAGCATGCGTAGTAAGTGTTTTTTGGTTTTCATTGGTAGCAGTGCGTGGTGTTGGCTCTAGCCCACGAAATGTGTTTTTTCCTCTGGTCGATTACCATGATCATTGTGGGATATGTGGCCGTACTTGTTTCTCTCAGGTACATGTTTCTCCTCGCATTAATCAATTTTTTCAGAGGTGGTTGGGATTAAATTGTAGCTGCTTGGGAACTAGTTTCTCTTGTTGACAAGCCATGTTGGAGGTGGAATCGACATTTCTTTTCAGAATTTCATCGTCACCATGTCCGATAATTATAGTATGATTTTCTTTTTTCATTGACATGTGATGTTTGTGTTTGCTTAAAAATGAGAAAATGTGATTGTGTTGTTACGAACAATTTTTTTTTTAAGGATTGTGATATGTGAGTTTATGTCTAAAAGGAATCATAGCAATGTATTTTTTTCTCCCATGCATGACCTTTTTCAAGTTGTTGATAATTTAGTCACGTTTTTTTCAAGGTATGGATGACCTCATGACAAATGGGATGAGTTTCATTATGATTAAATATCATGTGACGCTTATGCATATTCGATGCAGTTTGGGTGGCATGGAAACTAGATCATGAACTGGTAGTATTTCTTATACACCAATGTATTTTTTTCTCTCGCGTGTGACCTTTTTCAAGTTGTGATAGGATTAGTCGTGTTTTTAAGCTTTGTATGGCCTCATCCTCGAACTGAGAAGTTTCAGTTCACATTAAAGTTGTTTGGACAAGCTGGGAGTGTTGAACAATTGTGCCAAACAATTATGCCCATTTAAACTCTTTGCAGAACACTAAATGTCAATCACAATAATGCAGGGGAAGTAAACATAATGGGAACATTCAACATCATTCATTCATATGAGATATACAGAGACATATATTTTCTGAGAAAACCCATAAAGGGGAAAAACCTCTTCTTCGTTATATGATAGAGGTATCTTCATTTTCTGTACGTTATCATTATTATGACTCCAACTCCTCTTTAGGCTACAACCTCTATTTTACAAGCAGCAACTTGTTGAGGTACACCAACTCTCTAGTTCTCTAGCACCAGAGCTAGAGGAAGCACCAACTCCTTGAGTGTTATTTTCCAACTAGATGGAAACACCAACTTACAGTCACACAAGCACCATCATGTATAAAAGAGAATAATAGTTCTCCTTGCACCACCCTACCACCCCTAGTTTTTGCGTACACCCAACCATATAGATACAAATCCATATGTTCCAAGAACCACTTGAAACTCGGGATAGCAATTCCCTTACAGCCTCTGCCTGATTATAAAAATTCGTGCAGGCTTATTACGGTGTCTGATTGTTTGTCAAGGAAGCACCAATCTCATCATTGATTGCAGCGCAGCTAATCGCTTCATATAGCTTTCTCTTTCCTCTCTTGGTGTGATTTTCGTGCCTGTCTTTCTTTTTCACTTTATGCTCTATGTATTATTTCCATTCTATGCACTACACCTCTTATGTGCATTTTAGCTGCCTTACACACAGCATTCTTCACCACATGAATAACTCTCCAGCGACAGCCACCATCTCTTATTTTTAAATTGTATTTTATCATGCAATTCCTCTTCGGATCATTACACCTAACTCTTACGTTCTCTCTGTGATCATGCTTTCGGTTGTTCTTCATTAGTGGTCGTTATCTAAACGATTAACTGGATTCTCACGAGTGATTACAGTATTTGACGTTTTTCCATCTGTCAATTGTCTCTATAGTGAGTCTTCATCCTACTGGTAATTACCTCGAGACTCTTCATCTCCTAAATTACCTCGAAGCTCTTCGAATTCTCTGGAAAATGCAATCACTTCATTTCTGGCAGTTACAATCACTTAGTTCCAACAGTTATAGAGAGAACCTCTACACACTCATCCCTTTAGCGCATTTCCCTTCTAAGTACTTCTGTAGGGTTACTAGATTTTCTTGCTAAGACCCTTCCTTTTACATGACCATCGGCGATGACCAAACACATATTCAAAAGGCACTTCAGATCGAACTCCGAAGTGGATCCTAGAGATGTGCTAGATCCTCCCTCAATATGACCTTGGTGATGATCTCATGTGACCACTGCGATTGGCGTCCAAAGGTGGTGTAGATCAAAATTATTTTCACCCATAATTTACCTCCGGTTTCGGGTACCCTTTTCCCAAAACCATGGTTTCAATTGCAACCAGCTCACAAAAAATTAATACAAGTGCATGTTATGGCCCCGCAATGCAACGGGACCCGATAGATCTTACACAAATGCTGGTGCTCCTGAGTGGATAGATCAGATTGGATGGTTTATTTCACGGAAACAAATCAATAGTCGATTTCATCCTTATCTGTTCATTGTTCAATTCGATGACTAGGAGTTAATCAAACATTGAGATGGGCGGTTGTCAGAACTTCACCCTTTGGAACTTGAATTTCATCGTTCAAATACATTATCCTTCCATTGTACTATGATAAATGGTTGAGAATACACATGAAGTGATCTTTCAGATTGGACGAGTCATGTTCTTGCTGAGGTGGTATGCTAAGGTGGGTGAGATGTGTAGGAAGTGTAGTGAAGAGTGGATGCAAAGCGCAGTAGTGGAGTGTGACATGTAGTGGATAGTGGAGTGTGACATCGGAGCGTGAAGGTGGTATGTATGAGTGGTTTGGTATTTTACTCGGAGGGGGGGTCAGGTGTTAAGTGGTAATGAGTGAGGGGGCTCTGAGTTGATAAGGTTACATGTATGAGGGTCCCACATTGAAAATACCACCGACTTGGACCTCCCCATGGTTAAAGGCATAAAGCTCGGGGGGTCCAATATGCCCTGTCAACCATATATCTGAGTGCCCAATTATCGACCACTGAGATTAGTGTGCCCTTTACCCAGCATATCATGTCCTTTCACTTTAGAATGATGATGGATCTGATATTCTTTAGACGATCTGATGGTCAAGAACATATTTCGGCTCTCCGAATCTCCAGACTTCAAGTATTTAAGATCTCAAACTGACACTGGATCGGGCCGGCCCCGGATTCACTTTGGGCGATATGACGCGAGATCTTCTTGGATGATCTAATAGCGATATTTACTTTGGACAATCCGGCGATGGGGATTCATTTGACTCAGTCTCAGGACTTTGGAAGTTCAAATATCAATTGAATTATTGGAGGTGAGGGATGTTTCGGGTAACCTCCTCACATGTTATACCTAAAGATGACGTTAGTTGGATCATAATCTTATATCAGCGACTCGATGCATGCGATGCGGTCTTTGTAGATCATGTCCTTCTACTTAGAATGATCCAAAGAATGACAAAATGCAGCATTTGATCCAGCAACTGGCCGGGTATTAGGATAATCAGGTATCAACTCTCTTTAGCCCGTTTAACACCCTTCAATTAATTCGTCCTATAATTCACATTGGATATCAATTGATAGTGATCGGATCTATTGCTTATCCTGTCCTTCACTAATTCAATCTGATGGTTATCACATTTTCTTGAGATCCGATGGTCCACATTCATTTCGAATTTTGGACTTCAATTAATTCAACTTTCAAGTTGCAATTCTTCAAAGAAGAGATTCCCGGTCTCCTCACAAATCCTAAGAATATGTAATGGTTGCTAGTATTTTTTGGATCCGGTGATCCAGCGACCATTAATCTCTCTTCCTCTTGAGCTTTTGATCTCTCTCGACTTAGAATATTTTCTAAGTGTTCACGAGTCTCGACCTTTTCTCCTACTGTGAGTCTGTCTCTTGGACCTCATCTGAAATTATGGAAAATGCTATCTCTTCTGATCTTCTTGTTTACCGCGTACTATTCGCTACTCTCCACGAGGCTTATGTGTTTCCTACTAAAACATCGGTCGTTGTTGTTCTTTTCCATCAATGACAATCCACATGATTTCCTGTAAAACATGCCAACAATCTTGTACTTTGGCATTGATGGAAACCCTAAAAGGTTGTTTCTTGGACCTCCAACTGTGCTTCGGATACACTCCTTTTCTCACCATTTGACATCAATGTCAAAGAAACAATTCTCCCCACGAGATTTTACTGCGGTACTTTGTGGGTATCAGATATTCAAACAACACATACTTGGATGGACTCTCTGAGGTTGATAACGGGGTCACACTAACCGGCATGAATGCTCAGGCGAGGGTTTTGCAAGTGTTTTAGTGAAGATATCAGCAATTCGATCTTTGGATGGAATATAATGCAAAGAAACAACTATGTTGGTCACATGTTCCCTCAAGTGATACTTGATGGGTATATGCTTGATATTGGAGTGAAATACAGGATTCATTGACACCTTACGGCGCACTAGTATTATCACAATGAATTGGGATCGGTCTGATTATAATTACCTCAAGTTTGCAAGTGTTTGAATCATCCATATGCCCGGAATTTTCAAAGTGGAAGCTACAATGTACTCAACTTTTGTAGTCAATTAGATGAAATGTAACCTTTCTTCTTTCTCAACCATTCTACAAGATCTAAGAGAATGCACCTCCGCTACTATTGCTTTTCCTTTCATCAATAGTTATTAATGGGCATCACGAATAGATCGATAATTGAAAATTTTGATTCCCAAAATACCATAGGCCATAGGTGTTGTTCCCTTTCAAACTCTTTGAATATTCTTTTAATGACTATCAAATGACTCGTTTAGGTCTTGGACAGTATTCTACCATTCCAACAACGTGCATTATGTCTAGACGAGATGTTGTTGATGTACAACGAGCGCCTATCATGAACCTATATGAACTCGATCAGCTTATTGGGTGGAGTCATCATCCTTTCTTGGCATCCGTTGACCATGGGATTGTTAGCTCATGGAGTGTAGAATCTTCCATTTGAGCCTTTTAAATATTTATCTTAGATATTTCTCGTGAGAAAGAAATAGTCATTCAGACCTATGAGTAATTTTAGACCAAGAAAAAATGGAAGTTCCCCTATTATAGACATTTCAAATTAGGGCGGCATGGCAAAGAAACCATTTTACGGTGGGCATTGTGCTACAGTGTCATCTACAGCAGACCAACCTGATAGAGAAATCTGACTACCCTCTGTTTTGCGGTATGGATTGTTATCAGGTGCTCCTCTTGAACCCTTTGTCTTGAATGCTTATCTAGTCATGGTACGGACTGCAGAGGGGCTTGTTTCAGCCCATATAAGGGTTTTCTTCGTCTTGGGACAAGTCAAGGTTTATATGAAAGTTGGAAACTAACGGTTGTTCCATATGAACTTCTTCTTTTAGATCTCCATTTAGAAAATCTGACTTGACGTCCATTTAATAGACTTTAAACCTTCTATGACAGGCATAGGCAAGAAAAATTCTAAAAGCTTCTGATACACTCACCGAACGATGTTTCATCAAATCGGGTCCTTCTGTTCCAGACATACCAGCCTAGAATGATCTAGATTTATTACCTGGCTGAATTTGTCCTTATTCATTTGATCTTAAACACCCATTGAACCAATTCATTTCTTATCATGAATCTAGGAACAAACTCCTGATGTTGTTCTCAATCCCGATCGGTTCTAGTTCATTTATTTTAATCAATTTACATCTTCACTAGCTTCATTGAGTTCTTGGGTTCCACCATGGATATGAGGCTATGTGATTTATCAGTGTCTTTGATTATCTATCTCCTAGTTTATTGTATACCTTTGTCTTTCTCAACAATTGTGACTTGTGGGATGATTCTTTTGAGTAATTACGGAGGAAGAGTTGATGTTATCTGTTGATTTGAGTCTACCCTAAGTGTTTGTATCTTCATATGACTCAAATTCTTCTTTTTCTAATTCCTGGTTATGTTCATCTTTAACTCCAACTATGTCAGCATTTGGTTCAATATTGTTCACCTCTCTTCTTGGGACTCCTTCATCAACTTTATGTCAATACAATCAACCAATTTATACAGGTCTCTTATTATAGCATATGTATCATTTTACTGTTTGTATCATACCTAAGAGATTCCTTCATCATCTATATTATCCTTGCCAAGGTTTCATTATTATTATTTGTGTAGCACTTACTTAAAGAGACTTTGAAGTGTTTGATTGTGGCGGGTCTTCCATTGCCATGGTTCATAAGTTGTCTTTTCAGCGTATTGGTCTGGTGGAATTTGTTAAGAATATGGATTGTTGTGTGTATTGCTTCTACCTAGTAGGTTTGACCAATGTTCTTCTCATTCATGTGATTGACCTGGCCATTTGATGGCTTGTTTTGTTTTGCCTCCTCAACTACTCCATTTGTTTAGGGTTCCACGGGATGCATTATTCTCACTGATCCCATGTTTATCCGGAATTCCTTGAAGTATGACATAAATTCTCCTCCTTTGTCTAATTTTACAACCTTTAATCAGTTTCATGTTGATTCAGTTAAAGCCTTAAATATTTTAAATTTCTCAAATGCTTCAACTTTTCTTTGAGAAAAGCAACCAAAGTGAGTAGTAATCATCAATGATAAAATGAAGTAGTTTTCCTTCCTTGTGCCTTCCTGTCTTGATGTTCCCACATAAATTCATATGAACTAATTGGAGTAGATGTTCCACATAAATCCATATGAACTAATTGGAGTGGTTTCTCTATTGAAGTAGAGTTCTTGGATTTAAACTGTGTCCTAGTTAGATTTCCTACTTGGCAGGGTTTACACACAGAATCTTGTGGCTTTGATATTCTTGGAAGATATTTTACTGTTGTTGTTCCTGAGATTAAACTTAAGGCTCAAAGCATAATGTCAAGAATCATGAATTAAGGAATGATTGGTTTTAAGAATGCTTTTTCTTTCTGTTAGTTATGCAAGAATTTAAATCCTCAAATGAAATTAATTGTTGAACAAAACAAAGGTCATGTTTCGTCATCTGAGTCAATTAATCAAATTGAGTGGTGATGAAGAAAGTTAAAAAACTATTAAACAAGATAAGGAATCAATGACAGAAGAATATTACCTTGTTTATAGTAGAAGAAAGAGTGAAATGCACCCCTGAAAGGATATATGATGTAGTGATCCAAAGAGATTACAGGTCTTGTATTTGCTTATAGCAAATACAGAGGAAAAATTGTTTGTTTATCAGATAAATAAATGAAATATGATCACAGTAGATGTTGTACTAAATTGCAGTCATTCACTTATCAAGGAGTAACATGAAGAAAACTGGAAATACGAAATACAAGAAGGGCACATAAATCAAAACTGCACAAAATTTGGAATCCATGTCTGAGATTGTATTAATACTCACAAAGGATGAGTTTTCTTAGTTACAATACGGCAAGAAGCATCCTTTGTTCATTATTCTAAATAAGTATTTATACAAAAGGTGCTCAACCCTAAACGGTTGGAATTCTCCTTATTTCTAAAATAGTAAAGATTACAAAAAGTGAAATCTGAAGCGCTTCACTTGCATCTCTTTTGTATTTTCGTCATGCTGGGAGAGGCATTTTTCTTTCTTGTTGTCTAGCTTAGAAATAGATAATCTCTAATCACGATCTGTACATGTGATGTGTACAGACTACCTCATGGGTTCTTGGAGGTGCTGCTCTTTCCTTGCTTGATACATTCAACACATTTTCTCACAAATTGTGCTACCAGCCTGGAGGGTTTTGTTAAGTCATTTTCTTCAAAAACATATAATTTCTTTTCTAATTTAGGCAATCTATCTTCCATTATTTTGTCCTCTGAAATTATAGACTGTAGCTGCACATTAGGCTTCACCAACCATCTATCTATCTGATTAATATCAATATGTTTTAATAGAAAGATTTCATCCAGATCCTATTCCATGTTTGTCTTGATATTAAGTTGATATTTGGCTATATCAACTTGTCCCAGTGTTTCAGAGCTCTCATCTTTTATGAGGCCTAATGACTCTTTGTTGAGTCATTGAAAAGCTTCTTCACAAGCCTATTTGACTTCTTTAGCCATATTTTTACCTTCGGTTATATTGGCTTCCCAGGTCTTGAGTATTATATCACCTCTGGCTTGTTCTGAAATAGACAACCTGGAAACCACATGCACTCATTCTCTAGACGACGACACAACCGATTCCTGGAAAGTGGCCCGAGCAGTAATAGCTTCTCATTCTTACCACCCGAAAATGATTTTGGATAGCTTCCACCTTATTGAAAAGGCTTTGTTGTGTTGATTCCAGTTCTTTATGTACCTCTAGAGCTTGGGTTTGGAAAGTTGATACATCCACTACTGCTTTTTCAGTTAAGCCTACCTTCACTTGCAACTATCTGACTAATTCATTGCTTGTCTGTGAATTTTTCTACATCTCATCAAGACTAGATTTGAGCTGCTGGAATTCCTTGTCAATCTCACTCCTGACATTCTGCTCCAAGGTTTTCATTTGATTTTTCAATTTTCCTATCAGCGTATCTTTCTGCTTCAACTTCTCCTTCAAGCTGCTCACTGAAAACTGGTTTGTTGTCGCGAAATCTCCCAGCGAGCCTGCGACCTCTGTAGCGAAGTCTTCTTCTTCTAGGGCATGCCCATCTAATAGAACCATGTCTCTTTTAACAGATGCTCCCTCCTTATGATGTGTTTATCTCTTTACCACAACCCTTCTCTTCTTACTGAAGAAGAATTCTGAAGGAGGCATCTCTGCTGCTGAAATAGGTGTAAGGTCTCCTATGAATACAGCTTCGGCCATCGGGTTCCCTCTACTAAACTACAGAGGTGTGACAGATTTGATAGGACTACCTATCTCAGTGGATGTCTGCTTCCCAGTTGTGTCAGTTGCTAGTTTACCCGATGTGGATTGTGGCTTTTCTTCTGCCTTCTCTATTAAGGTCTCAGTTTCCTCCAAATTTTCTCGGGCATCCTGTCCACTAGAGCTCCATGTTTCTAACACTTGGGTCTATGTTTGTTGTGTGGCTGGAGGTGTCGGGATTTACCCTTGCAATACTTTAGGGAGGCCATTTCTTCGATGTTTCTGGAAATTATAAAACTCGACCATTTTATCTAGTGTCAGAGCTTGAATTCGATCCAAAACCTCTTGATAGGACCTCACTCCTTGGAATATTTCATCCTGAGGAGAATCCTCATGTTCATATCTTTTCAGATTGTAGTTGGCCATGTGGTTACCTATGATCTTCTGTGGATCATGCTTCTTAAATTCAATATCGACCAACTTGATTTCTTCCAAGGCCATGGATTCTACTTTCAAATGGCCAAAGTCCAGCAGAGAAAATGTACCAATTTGCATGGGAAAAACGGGCCATACCTTCTTTTGTACTGCTTTCAACTCCTTTCTAATTCCCCCATGCACATTTTGATGTGCTACTTCGCAACACACCAAGCGATATAGTAAAAATAGAGGCAGAGCATGTGGAGGAACCGAACAGCCAAAAACCCTAATATAGGAGAAATTCTCCTCGACGTACCAGTCTGCTAACTTGCCCAGATTAGTCACAATTTTGTCGTAAATTCTACGAGGTGGGTAACCATATATAGTGGTGTGAATTGGCACCACCACCAAGTTGTAGATTTCATAAAAGAAATATTTCACCTTGTCTTCCCAAATCTTCGAATGATAAATATGTATGGGTTTAGCACTACTTGGAGTCCAGCTCCAACCCATCAACAGAAAAGGTGTCATAAAATAGACAGTGTCCATAATATAAGCTGACATGAAAAATTGGGTCAGTTTCCCCTTGGCTCGTAGTGATTGATATCTTGCAATCTCTTGAACCAAACTATCTAACAATATCTTGGCCTAATCAAAAGAATATCCCTTTGTTGCTGAGTACATAATAGGTAACCACGGTAAAAGGAAATGGGTTGTGTTTTCCTTCCTGTAGAGTCTACACATCATCATTTCTATGTACATTATGTGAGGTTCTAGTGCGGCAACTGGGTATATACCATGGGAATCGGATCTGAACTTCTCGGGGTGAGAGTACCAGTCTTTAATTAAATCGGGAAGGTTTTTTCCGTATTGGTCACATTCCATCCTGTTAAAATATACTAGGAAACTGCCATTGTAAACGAAATTTGACACTAGAGACAATTTGTAGATCACCTTTAGATGTTCTGGCCTGAAAGACCCAACTGTGACCTTTTGTGAATTGAAAATGGTCCTGGTAGGGATATCCACATTCTCCAATGCCCAACCAATCATATCATTATTGGGAAAGAGCCTAGGCCTTGTCGATATCTTATGTAGTTCTGATTGGGAAACAATTTTGTATTTGGTAGATAGGTCCTTCATCTCATCATCACATGAGTTGTCTAGGCAATTGATCAATTCATATTGTAGAATATTGAACACTTGCGTCCAGGATTTAACGACGTCTATGTTTCTGGGTGACGTGTCAAAGAGGATATCTATGTTCTGGCTCGATCCTTCACTAGGCGCTTTAGTTTCTTTTAGAGGAGCCATGGTATCAGGTCTCAAAGCTCTGATATCTGTCACATTATATGAACAAAGTTTATTACCTTGAAAACTTATTGCTTAGTGAAAACGCACAATGAAATTTGAAATTCAATATATTTTTCCTTTAATTGCGACGATTTTCCAATACTTATACTGACAAAGTATTTACTTTTCCTTAATGAATAAGATTTCGGTGGTGGTCTAGGATCTCGCTTGGAATGATTGACGTAAATCAACTATTAATGTCATTAATTTTCGGGAAAAGCACAGATGAAATTTGAATTTATCTGAGTCATTGTTTAGAAAAAGATTAATTACACGATAACCATCATTAATGTGTCAGATAATCACACTTATCGTTAAGAAAATTTTGCAACTTCGGATATCGGGATATCTAATGACATTTCAAGGTATAGTCCCCAAAATGTGAAATTGCAATGTGATTAATTAACTTTAATCATGTTTAACCCTTTTAAATAAGCGTGATCAACCTAAGACAGCTTCGCGATTTCGGCTATCAAGACTTTGAAAGTATTTTGAGGCAGGATCTCTGAAACGTGAAATCGCGATATGATTAATTAATCGTTAATCATTTTTAATTATTAATTAATCTGGTTTAATGATTTAAGACAATTTTTTTACTTCGACTATCGGGACTTTGATAGTTGTTGCATGCAGGATTCCTGAAACGTGAAATCATGACATGATTAATTAAATGTTAATCACTTTTAATTCTTAATTAAGTTGGTTTAGAACTTAAGACGATTACGTGATTTCAGCTATCGGGACTTTGGAATTGTTGTATGTTGAAATTCCTGCATTGCGAAACTCTGAAACTCGATTTCTCAAATGTAGTCGTTTAGTTCTTTAACTCATTAACAAGTAGGCGGTTCCATAATTCTAAGAGATTAGGATCGTTTGATTTAATGGGAGACTTCATCGACAGCAAGAATTAAGCATGCGTTGTTTTTATTTAGATGAGAATGAAATCTATTAAAGTCTAAACATTTATAAATATATATATATATGTGTTCCAACAACTGCCTCAAGATTTTTGAGCTTGATTAAGTGGTCAAATTTTAGATGTCCAAGTATCCTATGCCATAACCATCTCGCATCATTTTTGCTTAGATGACACTCTTCTCTATCTTCTTTCAGCACATATACATTATTATTTATCCTTATTCCTTTAGCCACCACTTGTCGTGAGTTTATAGACTTTATCTTACAATATTTCGAAGTGAACACCACTTCACATCCTCTGTCACACATTTGAATTACACTGAGAAAATTATGTTTCAACCCATCTACAAGCAGGACATCTTGGGATTTTCCTTTGCCATTACTTAAACTCACCATCCCTTTACCCTTAATTTTACCTGGTTCATCATTTCCAAAGGTCAAATTTCTTGTTTTTCCTTTACTTATAGACATAAACTTATCCGTGTCTCCAGTCATGTGTTTGGAACATCCACTGTCTATATACCAGGGGTCCTTTTGTTTTTTAGTTGAAATTACCAGACCACATTTTTCACTATCTATTTTTTTCCATGTGCATGCATTTTTAGCTAAGGGTTTTATCTTTGTATGTGTTTTGTAATTCTTCATATGGCAGTCTGTAGCTTTGTGGCCAAAGTTATGACATTTATAGCATTCGATCTCATTGTTCAATAGGTCAAAGTGATTGGTGCAACTCTATCTACTCATTGGTTTTTTAGTTCTATGTTGCAAAGATTTTTTATTTCTTGATCTCCTCAGTTGAATGTCTCTAAACTTAATTTGACAATTTGCAATCTTATGACAAAAATTAGAGTAGTAAAAACAATAACCACGGAAGAAATTTTGGTACCTGAAGGATGGCCTTCTTCTTGGTATTTGTTGCTCCATCTTCTGATGTCTTTTTTTTTTATGAGGGATCATCTTATCTTTCTTGGATTTTGGTGACAGAGTACTCACATGGTCTGATTGTCTGCTGACTTGGAACTTGATCATCTTTACTGGCTCTTAGCTTTTTGTCTATTTGTTGCTTGAACCACTTACATAACCTAAACCAATCATCAACAAAGGAGATTTGTGTTTGCTCAGAGTGTCATTTAGTTTTGCTAGTTCTGTTGAGGCTTTAATCCTTGGAATATTTTGGAGATACAATGCTTTAAAATTCTACATCTCTTTTCTAGTTTTTACTACCTCTTATTCCAAGGCTTCACATCTTGCCTTCTTTTCTAATAACTGATGTTTCAGAATTTCCTCTATTTTCTTTGCCTCTTCTAACTCCACTTTTATCAGGTTAAAAGTCTTCATCGGGTTTTTTACCATTCTTTTCAAACTGCATCAACAATTGTTTTTGTTTTCTCTTCTTAAGTCTAAGTCTGTCAAACTCTTCTAAAGAACTGATTAGTTCACCTTCCATATCAACCACAACTTCTTCATCATTAACATCACTTCCTGTGTTTTTATTATCATAATCCTCTTTGTCCATAAGCATAAATTCATTAACCTTATCTTCACAGGACGAACCACTATCTGTGTCTTCTGAAGAGTCATCATTGTTTACACATAAACTTTTCTTTTTACCAAATCTCTTGGGTTTGTACTTCTTTTCACCTTTAGAATTATGATCTTTCTTATTGTGTGGACACTTATATGCAAAGTGACCTATCTTTCCACAGTTAAAACACTTGAAGGGAAACTTCCCTTGATACTTGTCTGAACCTTTCTTTAGTCTTCTCACAAATTGTGCTTCAATTTCATCAGGCTTAGATTCCTCATTCTTATCTGCTTTAAAAGATGCTTCTCTAGTGGTGGATTTATCTTTACCTATCCTCATTTCATATGTAGTCAATGTTCCTAGAAGTTGATAAAAATACAAATATTTTAGATCATTAAGTTATTCTATAGCAGAGACCTTTGGGCTGAACCTATCTCATAGAGATCTCAAAATTTTATGAACTAAAGAGGCTTCCTCAATTTTTCACCAAGTGATTTCATTGCATTTACTATTTCCTCAACTCTCAGAAAGTACTTCCCAAGAGTTTCATCTTCTTTCATCTGTAGTTGTTCAAACTACACTCTGTAGGTTTGAAGCTTGGCATCCTTTACTTTCTCATTACCTTCATAACTGCTAATGAGTTTGTCCCACATGTATTTGGCAAATTCTAAGTCCATAAATTTTACAAATTCTTCTTCTGCAAGCCCACTCATAATATCATTCATAGCCTTAACGTTGAAGCTAAATTCTAGCTTGTCATCCTTATTAGCTAGTACAACTGGCTTTACATAACCAGTCTCTACCACATCCCATACATCTGCACCTAAATCCATTATGTAGGTTCTCATCCTAACTTTCCAGAAGGCAAAGTTTGTTCCATTAAATAGGGGGGGGATTATTGGTTGAAGTTCCTCCATGACTTGACATGTTTAAGCTTATTGATATACCTTTAAATAAAATGAACCGACTTTGATACCAATTGTTGAACAACTAAGAGGGGGGGCGAATCAGTTGTTACTATGCTTAAACAATTATTCCCATTTTAAACTCTTTACAGAACACTCAGTAACGATCACAATAATGTAGGGAAGTAAGAAATAGAATACTCAACATCAATCACACACATGAAATATACAGAGACAGATATTTCCTGAGGAAACCCATAAAGCGAAAAATGTACTTTTCTTGATATGATAAGTATCTTTATTTTTTGTACATTATCATTATTATGAGCTCCAACTCCTCTTAAGGCTACAACCACTATTTTAAAAGAAGCAACTTGTTGAGAGAACCAACTCTCCAGTTTCTCTAGCACCCACTAGAAGGAAGCACCAACTCTGTGAGTGTTCCAACACCAACTGGATAGAAGAACCAACTTCCAGTCACACAGGAACCATCTTGTATAATAGAGAACAATAGTTCTCCCTTGCACCACCCTACCACCCTATTTTTTTCTGGTTGCAACCAGATGGAAGCTACAACTCCCTGTCTTCAAGCACCCACTTGAAAATTTGAGGAAAACAGTTCACACCCACTCTGAAAATTTGAGGAAAGGCCCTCCTAGCACCTCCCTACCAATTCTAATTATAAAACTTCACATTTAAACTTATTATAAAGGATACTCTGTTTGTCAAAGGCTTCTATCAGCCTTCATTACTTTTCAATACACTCCATTTCTCACCAGGCTACCATATTTATCTTCCTCTCTCGTGATATACATTTTCACTTACTGTCTTCTATGTGTTTTATCCTCTATGTATTATTTCCATTCTATGCGCTACACGTCTTCTGTGCATTTTAGCTACTACAAACATCATGCTTCTACCCACATGAATAACCTTAATGGTAGCCATCGCCTTTCTATGTTCTCATGATATTTATCATGCCAAGTCCTCTGCTGGATCATACAATTTTAACTCTTCATTCCTCTCTGAGATCATGTTGAGTCCTGTTTTTCACTGGTCAAGTATCCTCGGTAGATTTTTTGGCTTTCTTTATGTACAGCCTTCGAATGCTTCCATCTCTGGCTAATTTTCTATGATATATTCATCCTATCGGTAGTTACCAAGATTCTTCTTCACCTCGAGATCACCCTAAAGTTTCTTTTGAATTTACAGGAAATATGAAATCACTGTTTCAGTAATTACAATCACTGCTCGTAGTTATGAGAATCCTATGCGTTTAGAAAACAGATCACGGAGAAATAAAATAAAACAAAAACACGTAAGACACACAATACAAGAGAGACACGGTGATTACATGAGCCCACCCAAAGGTGGGCTACGGCCCACCGTAGAGAAATTCCGTCCTTTATTATTATCCAAGAATGAAGGGATACAACCTGGCGTGAAAAACCCGTTGTAATCCTCTCCTCTTTCTTTTCTCTCATAGACTCTCAAAATACAATATTCACTATCAGCCCATAGTCAGCAATACATTTCTATAAAATAGCTGCTCTCTAGGGAAAAAAACTCTAACATAATTCCTATCATAGATCTACAGGACTTATAATGAACGGTCCGTATTTACAATGAAATTACAATACTTTTACAAGGCAATTTTCGGGGCTTCACTTCAACCCCCCACTGGGGACCCGGCTAGCCCCTGCACTTCCAAAATGAGGGGATAGCTCCCTCCGGACCTCAGAGGGGGTACCCTCCTGCATTCTCTACTCTGGAAGAGGTAAGCATACTGCGTAAATACTTCTATGGGGCATAAACAATGACGAAACCAAGCGGACCTCTCAATCAGAAGATAATCAGCCTACAAATCCAATAATCTCCCACTTGAGATTGATCTCAACAACTCCAACTGGCTGTATATACCAACTCTGAACCTTCTTGGGACTGGAAAATTTCTCATTTTCATCTTCATTCTGAAGACCAACTCAAACTAAGTAGGAACTCAGTTTCTCCCCTCGGCTACTTCCCTTTGTTAACAAAATCAGATTCTCAAGTTAGTAGTGTGTATCTTTTTCCAAATTTTCACTTTTCCATCTTCCAAGGAAGATCGTATGAAGTGGTAATCACTCAATCAGACATGTCTTAGTTTCAAATGGAAGTAATGAAATTTTGCAAGGTGAATGGCACTGACCGGCCACAGGAAAACCTATTGTTCTCATGCTTCTTTCCCAATTCTCATAAACCTTTGTAACAAAATCATTTCTTTTTTCATTATCTCTCTCAGAAGTGTTAAAGATATTCTGCTATTGAAAGTGCACAACCTTTTGCGGTTTCAAAATCCAACTTACTATTATTCCACCTTATAGTAAAAACATACCATGGTGCTCCTCCTGCTATCTTAATCACCTATCATATCTTAATCAACACATCCCTATAGAACAAATTTTGAACCTCCAAAAAATAATTCATGACTAGTAGTACCTCCTCTCAAATAATTCTAGAATCCTACCTCTTATCAGCTTCCCACAATGTTCTTTACCTAGATCGTTCATATACTCCGCTTTCACAACTCCTATCAGATGTAATATTCATGTCTTGTGCAAAATCCATTGCATCACATACATCAACTTGCATACTATTGATGAATAAGGGACCCCCGACATGTATTATATCTCCTCCTCTGCGGTCTTGGGACACATTTCCTTAGTTAATTTGAAATGGCTGGCCAAAGGTGTACTAACTTAGTTTTGCATTCTACATTCTAAACCTCTCCAACACTCCTTTCTATGTGGTACCACCTCCAGACAATGTCATTTTATTTTTCCGACTTTTGTTATTCTCATGCCAAGAACCTTTTCTTTGCAGCACCTAAATCCTTCATCGCAAAATGAATTAGCTAATTTCTTATCGATCACGAGATCCCTGCAGATATTAGTCCCTACAACAAGTATGTCATCTACAGGCTAATAGAATGATAATAAAGCTTCCATTTTCTATCTTTTAAAATAAACACAAAGGATCTAATTGATATCTACTATAAATTCCCGCTCATTATAAACCTCGCCAAACTTCAACAATTAACGCTTTGGATCTTGCTTTTAGGCCATACAATTCTCTTTCTTTCAACTCAAGATACCAAATACCTTCCCTTTGACCTCATACTGTAAGTTGTGTGATATAAATCTCTTCCTCCAAATACCTATGGAGAAAAGTTGTTTTTACATCTAACTGCTCAAGATGAAAATATTCTACTCGCCACAAGACTTAAAAATAGTCCTAATTGAAGTCATTTTAACAACAGAGCAGTATATTTCATCAAAATCTATACCTTTCTTTTGTGCAAAACCCTTTACAACAAGTCTAGCCTTTGCAATGGATTTTCCTCCATCTTCTTCCCTTCAAATTTGTAAACCCATTTGTTTTGTAATGCTCTTTTTCCTACAGAAAATGAACCAAGTCCCAAGTCTAGTTATTTTCTCCAAGGAATCCATTTCTTTCATGCCTTACTCCCACTACTTTTTGTGTTCATCTCAGCATTGCCTCTTCATAATACTCTGGTTCAACGGACCGCCAAATACCAAATAATATAATGAAGGAGAGTATCGCTTAGGGGGTACACTTAACCTGGCAGATCTTCTAACAAAACCTCTATGGGTGTGTTTGAGGTACCTCTTGCTCCTACTGTTGTACATTTAGATTTTCAATTTCCTTTGGAATTTATTTTTCGATCTCATCAAGACTCCCAGGCTCTTTTTTTTTGTTTCTCGCTTTCTTTCCCCCAACTCCATCTTTGTGCTACGACCTTTTCATTGAATATTACATCTGTACTCCTAATGATTTGGTTATTTTCATAATCCCATAAGAGATAACCAAAATATTAACACCATATCCAATAAAGGTAATAATTCTTGGATTTTGCCTCGCTTTGTTCTATTTTCTTTATCAATATGGACAAATGCTTCACAACCAAAGTTTTCAAAAGAATAGTTTACCTTTTTTTCCTCGCCCATTCTCCTCTGGAATTTTACCATCCAAAGAGCTGAAGGTCCTCTTTTTATTAAACAAGTAGCATCATGCTTATCTACCTTTAACTGTAAGGGAAAACCGCATGCAATCTCATATTCCCTGCATCAGCCCATGATTTCTGTCAGGTACCATCCTTCTCGACACACCATTTTCTTGTGGTAGCCCGTGGAACCTGCTCTCTATGAATCCTATGGTATGAACAATAATCATCAAACTCTTGTTGCAGAGATTCACCTCCATTATCTGATCTCGGTATCTAAACTTTTTCCTGTCTCATTTCAACTAAAGCTTTCCATTTCTAAAAGTATCAAAAACATCGCATTTTTGTCTAATGCAATAAACCCAAGTTTTCTAGTTGCCTCATCAATAAAAATAACATAATGAGACAATTAAGAGATGATACCCGAAATGTCCCTACATCCTATGCACAAGTTTGTAATCTTTCCTATTCTTCTTTCTTTTTCCAACTCCTGGAGAAATATGACTTTTGTTTTTCCATAAACCCAATGCTCACAGAAGTCCAAATCAATTTGTTTAAGATCCGGCAACAAAATTATTTTGGCGGCGACCGTGCATATCTTTCTCACTCATGTGTCCCATCCTATGATTCCATAGTGTTGTATCCACTCCTATAGAAGTTAAAGATATAAAAGAGTCATTATTACCAATACATAAACACAATGTACTCCACCTTCTCCTTCGCTATCAACTCACGATCCTTGGTGACCTTCCACACATTATCTTTAAATATGTATATACAACCTTCGCTTTCCAACTGCCTCGTTGAAATCAGATTTTTCTTAAATCGAAACATGTTTTACCTCTTTCAACAACCATTGGTTTCCATTTCGCTGTTTTTATTTTTACCTTTCCCATTCCAACAATTTCCTGTATGGTTTATCACCAAATGAACTCGGCCCAAAATCACCTGAACATAATCTAGAAAAATGTTTCCCATGGGGTGTGGTATGAAATGGTGCGCCCCTGAATGTAATACCCAAGACTCGTAAATATTATTCACAGAGAGAACAGCATCTTGTAACACATCACCGTTACATTTTGTTTCTCGATGCATTCTCTTGTTGTCCATTCCTTTGTTTCTTTGGAGATTTGCAGTTTTTCTTCAGATGTACTTTCTTCCCACAATTCCAACACTCTATCTTTCCAAGTCCGGATTTGGATCTACCCTTCCTAAAATTTCCGCCATGTTTCCTCGGTGCCTCTTTTCCTCTATCCTTTTGTCTTCCATGTTCTCCATAAATTCAACGATTTCGGGATGTCTCACCTCGGTGCTTTTCGCCACATTTTCTCACTAGGATAACACCAACAACTCTATCAAATTTTAAAGTATTTGGAACCGTAGACAAAGCTACTTACATCCATGACCAAGCCATTCTAACTTTCCGCAATGAGCACAAGATTAGAAGAGTCCTAACCTCATCATCAAAGTCCACTTTTACAAAAACTTAGTTGATTAGTAACCGTGATTAAATTCATTTAAATGATCTCGAATAGACCCCCTTTTCATATCTTCATATTAAATAATCTTCATTATAAATACCTGACCAAATGTAAGGGTTTTTCATACAATTTTAGCTAACGATCCATCAAACCTTTCGTTGTCTTTTCTTTTTCAAATATTGAAAGCCACCGGCGCCTGGCTCAATCGTATTGTTCCTAGAGCCTTTATGTCAAGAATCTCCCATTTTTCATCCTTAATGGTCACGGTTTCTTTGCTACTCCACTCAATGTAGGAATAGATCCTTCTGATATAAATAGTCTTCCATCTACATCTTCCATAACCGTAGTTTTGTTCATTAAATTTCTCGACTCTAAACTTTCCATCTTCCTACATTGCTCCCACTCAAACCAAACCCTTCTTTTCCTCGGCGAGTTACCTTACTCGATACTAGTTGTTAGAAAAATAGGGTCGTGGAGCAATAAAATAAAAATGCAAACAAAACATATAAGACACACAATACAAGAGAGACACAGATTTACGGTTCACCCAATGTGGGCTACTATTCACCAGAGAAATTGCCAAGTCCTTTCCTTTATTATTATCTAGTAAAATGAAGGGATACAATCCTACAACAAACCACGTAAATTTCCTCTTCTTTCTCTCACATGTCTTCTCCTCGTATCACAATATTCACCATCATCCATAGTCGCACATTCTCTCATAAAGAGGGTTGCCTTCTAGGAAAACCCTAACATAATCTTTAATGCTAGATCTGTGACCTTTATAATGAACGGTCCAGATGAGCAATGAAATTACAATATATATTTTACAAGGCATGATGGGGCTACCTCTAACCCCCTCGTTCCCTCAGACTTTCAAATGAGGGATAGCCTCGGATTCTCAAGTAGAGGGGTAATTCCTCTCAGACTTTAGCCCCCTCGGACCCCGCAGAGGGGGTAACCCCCTCTGCACTCCCCCGCATGGAAGAGTGTACATACTTCTTAGGTGTAAATACTTCATGGGGTATAAACACGATTGAAAGCAAGGACCTCTGAATCGGGAAGATAATCAGGCTCCACAACCAACATGCTCATCCCTTTGGCACCTTTTCCCTTATTGAGAAAAACTTCATAGCAGACGCTATATTTTCTTAATAATCCCCTTCCTTTTATGTGGCCATCAGCAGTGACCAAACGCCTATTCAAAAGGTGCTTCCCAATCTCTCGAACTCTGAAGTGGAACTTAGTGATGTGATATCTCCTCCCTCGATATGACCTTGGGTGATGATCTCATGTGACCACATGATTGCAAGCGCATCCAAAGGTGGTGTAGATCAAACTTCTTTTCGCCCCGCAATTTACCTCCACCTGTCACATACCCTTTCTCCAAAACCATGGTTTCAATTGTGTCCCGCTCGTGAAAAATTAAGACACGAGCATGTTCTAGCCCCGCAATGCGACGGGACCGTCGATCTTATGATATTGATGGTGCTCTTGAGTGGATGGATCAGATTGGATAGTTTATTTCACATAAACAAATCAATGGTCAGATTTAATCCTTACACTCATTCGTTTATTGTTCAATCCGATGGCTAGGACTTATTCAAACATTGATATGGACGGTTGTCGAAACTTCGCCCTTCGAAACTTCGGGATTTTAGCATTTCAAACTTACACTATCCTTCCACCGTACTATGATCAATGGTTGAGAATACACTCGAAGTGATATTTCAGATCAGATGACTTGTATCCTTGTTGAGGTGGTCTACTAACATGGGTGAGATGTGTAGACAGTGTAGTGGAGAGTGGAGGCAGAGCGTGGTAGTGGAGTTTGACGTGTAGCAGGTAGTGGAGTGTGACGTCGGAGCGCGGAGGTGGTATGTATGGGTGGTTTGGTGGTTTACTTGGAGGGGGGGTCAGGAAGTAAGTGGTAATGAGTGAGGGGTGTCTGAGTTAACATAAAGGTGACACGTATGAGGGTCCCACAAGGAAACTACCACCAACTTGGACCCCCNACGGTTAAAGGCAGAAATCTCGAGGGGGTCTGATATGCCCTGTCAACCGTAGATCTGAGTCCTTGATTCTTGTTCACTGATATTAGTGTGCCCTTTACCCAACATATCTTGTCCTTCCACTTTAGAATGATCTGACGGCTGTGATCTTCTTTGGATGATCCAATGGTCAAGAGCGTATTTCAACTCTCCAGGTCTCTGGACTTCAGAGATTTCAAATCTCAAACTGACTCTTTGGATCAAACGGCTCAGATTCACTTCGGACGATCTAACGCTTGAGATATTATTTCGATGATCTGATGACTAAGATTTACTTCGGATGAACCAACGGTCGAGGATTCATTTCGGCTCTTCGGGTCTCCGGACTTTGGGAATTTCAAATCTCAAACTGAATTCTTGAGGTGAGATTTTTCTAGAGAGTAACCTCCTCACATATTTATACCCAAAACGAATGATGTTCATTGGATCAAGATCTTAGATCAACGACCTGGTCTGTCTGCGATGCAACCCTTCTAGCTTATCATGTCCTTCCACTTAGAATGATCCAACGGCTGACGAAAATTCGTGTTTGATCCGACAGATGACGGGTATTCGGATAATAAAATTATCAACTCTTTAGCCCCATTTAACTTACCCTTCAATTAATTTGATCTGACAGTCGACAGATATTCAGGTGATGGTGATATCAGATCTCAGCCCTTGCTTATCCTGTCCTTCCACTAATTCAATCTGATGGTCATCGCATTTTCTCGAAATATGATGGTCCACATTCATTTTGGATTTCGGGATTTTGGTAATTCAACTTTCAAGTTGCCAATTCTTTCGAAGTGAGATTCCCCGAAGGGTAACCCCCTTGAAAATCCAATGGATCTAATGGTTGTTGGTCTTTTGGATCGGTGCTCCAATGGCCACTGTCTCTCTTCCTCTTGAGCTTCTAATCTCTCCGACTTAGAATATTTTCTAAGTGTTCACGAGTCTCGACTTTTTCTCCTCCTGCGAGTCTGTCTCTTGGACCTCGTCTGCAATTCTGTAAACTGCTATCTCTTTTGAGCTTCTTGTTTCTGCACACTGTTCACTTCTCCTCCTGAGCTTATAATTTTCCTGTAAAACATCGACGATGTTTTTCTTTCCATCAATGACAAGCACATTCTTTTTTGTAAGACATGCCAACATAAATAGCATGCGACACCTATGAAATTCAATGTGGTTTGGGTGGCATGGTTAGTGGACCCTGAACTAGTAGTATTTCTCATCAAAGGTTGATAATGGATATGTTGTGTATCTGTTTTCAATGAGATGATATCAATTTTTCGATCGTAGTTTGAATCAATACAGTAGGAATGGATAGTAACATCTAACAGGGCCAACCAAACCTAGATATTTACTCTAAATATGATAGATAGACATTGCAAACAGAATCTTCCACCCTCTACATTTCCTTTCTCATATGGAAGTGCCATGTTTACAAGGTATTGTTGCCAACTTCCAATTATCGACATACTTTCTAGGAGATATGGTAAAAGGTTTTGATGCAAGCAACTAAAAGCCTATTGGATGCCGCCTATAATTGCATTGCAAAAGGATTGTACAATATAAAGCTGCAGCGACTTCACATCGAACTTTTTTTCTACCAAATATCAAATTGCATTGAACATACTATGTCCACAACTAGATGCAATAGTTGTTGTTATGTGCAAGCCATGGGAGTGTATATGATGCATAATTCATTTCCAATGTGATTCAAGGTCTTTGCAAATGAGGGACAAGTAAATATGAGGTCCTCCAAGATTGCATATGGATAATTTTCTATAGAGTAGTGATTCAGAATGACCACTGATAGGATTGGCATCATGAAACAAGATGCAATATGGATCGCTAGATGCAATTT
>SNQJ01S0106478.1:27253-38769 GCA_010110895.2 Picea sitchensis | reverse complement strand
ACCTTTGTGTTACCATGCTTTCTTCAAGGGTTGACATCAATGCCAACCAACCTTAATCAGCAATCTCCCCCTTTGGCATTGATGGAAACACTTTGATGCAATACGGAAATCATATCACTAATGCTCCCCCCGAAACCATGCCTCTGTCCTCTACATCTGATAAATCTTCTCCCCCTGGAACCATGCCTCTGTCCTCTGCATCTGATAAATCTCTCCCCCTTTGTTATCAATGGAAAAGGTATATTTCCATCCGGGGTTGTTCCCCCTGACTGAATTGTCCTCTTATGGTGCTTCCTCATGTACATCTAAGACATATAAGATTAACATTAAAAAAAAATTCATTTTGAAGTAGAAATAACTCCAAGTCTTTGGTGAATATATTCAAAGGCTTCATGTTATTATAGCAAGATTTGTCTGATCATTGCTATCTTGCACAGAGGGCATTTTTCCATTTCCCTATGTAGACTTTTCATCCCTTTTGATGAATCCAGAGCCAAAAATATACGTTTTTCCACATATACGCTCCCTATCAGTTATGCAAGATGCGTATACGCTTGTTTCTCCACTACAACCCACGTTTATGAGGATTTGTGCCAGAAAATACAAAATGAGTTCGGGTTTCCATGTCACGACAAAAAATCTCTGATCCTTGGCCTTCTACATACTAGAAACGTTCTGAATTGGCCCTTCAGTTGCATTATGAAGGATATAAAGGCACAATTTTGAGCTATGAAAAAAAAGGAGAAAGCATTCAACTTTGAGAGCAAAGTTACTCTGGAGAAATTACTTCATATTGAGTCTGCATCCCTTTGTCCCTCAAGTCTGAACACATTGTTCAGCCCCCAAGCTCTCCCCCTATTATTGAGAGGACCCCATTGCCTCTTCACTATGAGCTTGCTTTTGGTGGAGGATTGAAGTGGTGGAGACCCAATTGGAATGAACTTGGTTTCTTGGTTTCGAACTATACCGACACAAAAGTCTGTAATGTTGTCACTTATGCTGATCAATTATTAACAGAAATAATCCTTTCCCGTCCTATTGGTATCTTGCAAATATACGATTATTATCCATGGGCATATTTGTAATGTTTATTAATGGATTATGATATCTAATGTGCTAACCCCTTTATATTATCAATATGTACTTTCTCTGCTTGTTTGTTGAAAACTTCTCGCAGGTATAAAGCTCCGGGTCAAAGTACTCAATAGTGGAACATCATCAAACGTTGGATCGAGGTAGGCCTCTTTCCTATCTTGCACATTTGTTTGTATAACATATGTTGGAATTGAGTTGATTTCTGTAGTCATATCTGTTTGTTGTGGTTTAACCTTGGCCATAGAGAGTTTTCCCTCGTAACAGAATTGGTGACTCCACTCGGGAAGTCTTCCTTCTAAGCGTTGAAGTAATTTTTCTTATTACATTGCTCTTTTTCCTTTGTGTTTCTTGTCGTATCACTATTTGACAGTTTATGTTCACTCTTGGGTCTGAGTTTTCAACCTTTTTCCCTTGCCTAGCCTTGTTTTAAAGCATATATGCCCCTTTTTCCTTGACAGTCGCGTATACACACTTATTGTCTCACTACAAGATGCGTATATATGCCCTGTTCTCCTGAACAATCACGTATACCACTTTACCTTGCTTGTTTGCTTGGCTTAGGGACTATTGGGTGGGATTTAAAGATTGTTGAGCCTTCTTAGATATTTATAGTGCTCGTTGAGATTATCTGGGATGACAGGAAACTTGTTTGGAGTTGAATTGTTGGGCGTAGTCTTTCTCATTGTTTTTCATTTTTTGATTTGTCCTTGTACCCTGGGTTGTGTGTTTCCTTCTTGATATTGTACTTGAGTTATTGTATTTATACACAGTAGCATTTATATACCAGGTTGCTTATCAGTCCATGCATTTTCTTTTTTAATATATTGAAAATACAAAAAAAATAGGCATTTTGCATTGGTTGGCATTTTTGTCTTAGAAAATTTATCATTAGCTTAGTGCATTTAGTAAAATATTTCATTTTACTTGTGAATCACGGAGTTGAAATTGAAGACTGCATTGTTTTTATTAGCATATCATTCATTGAAAAGTTAAAGATAGACTTTGCACTATATTCATATTTATTTTCTTGCAAAGTCATAACATCATGAGTTTCACTTCCGTACCTTTTTGAGTAATCACAGCCAATAACATTTATACTTTAAACTAAAATTGATTAGTCATGATTTTATTTTTAGGGTGCACAAACTAGCCTAGGATTCAGTGCCTTGGAATAGGATTTTGTTAGTGAACTTCTCCAAAGTAGTTAAATCAACATATGTGTCTAAGACAGGAATTTGAGAAGTCCATTGTATAATTGGTAATATCAAGGGGCTCCGCTCACACCGGAGTTAATCACGAGGTCACATGAAGTTAGTTGAATGGATAACCCCTGGATACTCACCTAGCATCAGAGATATTTCCGTGGATTCATTCATATTTGGGGATCTTGCTAGTACCCATACCTCCTTGAGAGGCTGTGCTTTCAAGGTTTCAGGCTTTGCTACCCTGCCCATACGGTGGTCCAGACTTATGACTGTTCGCCTTTGCATCATTTATATAGTGGTTGATTAGTTTCTTGACTTAGGTATCTCATAGGTTACTTGCAGGGGTTATTCTCCTTGTATCCTGAGTCAGATAGGGGTCGGGAAACACACAACCTTTATGGAAGATTACCTCTCCGGGGGGATCTGACCGACGGGTTGTTAAGCCTACGAGGGCCCTTATAACTGATTCTGTGTTGACGGGTGAAATCGACCATCCGTCAACTGAGAGAGTGGAACCGGTCTAGGGTTGTCTAATAACCCAAGACATTTGGAATGAACCACCCTGACGGGTTTAGCGGCTCTGTTAGCCGATCTAAGGTTTTAAGAAAACCAAAGAGAAAACTGATCTAAACTAACTAATCTAACTAAAACTAAACAAACTAAACTAACTAAAACTAAATAAAACAAACTAAACTAACTAACAATAAATAAAACAAACTAAGATAATAATCTAATTAAAACTAACTACTAAACAAACTAACTAATCTACTATCTCTATATATAATAACTACTAACTAATATAACGTATTCACAAAATGCACAATATTCACAAAATACAGATTTAAATAAAACCTGGAAAACTCGTTTGCTTTCTGCCCTAGGACAAAGAAAGATATTTTTTGTTGATTTTATGATTTTATAAACAAGAAATAAAACTTACTGAAATTAAACAATCTAATATACTAATTCTACCTATAAATCTAACTAAACTTATATCAAAACTAAACTACTAATAAATACACTAAACAAACAAATGACAAACTAACCTGGAAACACTCCATATTTTTCCTGTGTATGATGACTTCGAAGCTGGTCGAAGGAAGGAAACTCGCACTGAATAATTCGGAAGCTTCTCGTAAACGATACGCTGCACTGCTCTTTGAGTTTGTTTACAGGACAAACAAGACATAAAAAATCATAACAATTATAAGATTTATAAATCTCTGCAATTAGGTAAACCTTTTATGCAAAAACTTATACTTAATGATTCAATTGATGAAGAAGAGAAATCTGCCATTCACAAACTGAATCAAGTAATTGCTATGTTTTTAAATAATGGAAGAAATCAGATATAGATTATATTGATTAAATCATATCATTTGCAAAAGACTAAGATAGCTAAAGTAGTCATTAACCAAATTCAAATTGATACACATAAACATGAAACAAAATATTGATATTATGAAAAGCTAAAGTTGTAGCAGAACATCAATTTCTATCTCAGTCTGTATTAAAATTCCATATCCTTGTTCTCCCACAAATGAGGATGCCCTTATTACAAAAATAATAAGTATTTATAAGTTTTTCCACAGGGTAAAACCTCCCTGTGGAAGTTATAAAACTGTTTACATAATCTGGGAAGATATTCCCAAGTTCAACTAAACTAGGAAACTAAAATAAAAGTAAAACATCCAAATATCCTCTAAACTGTCCATCAAATCCCATGCAATTCGAATTTGCCTGAAAAGGAAAAAAAATAAACAAGTTAGAAGGATCTTTTATTAACAAAATAATAAAAATTTAATTCTATAGACTAGCTACAGAATCATTTGATTCTGTAGCTAGTCTAAATAAAGATACAGAATCAGAATTGAAACCAATTGAAAATCTTTGAAGGAGATTTAATTCAATTATCATTTAATAGCGATTTGAAAACGATTTATTCAATTGGAGCTTGATAAACCATTTGAAATCAAAACAGAATCATAAAATCATTCAACTCTGTTCGTTTAATTTCCACATAATCGGGTCTAAAAGAATCATAATCAAACAGTCGAGAAACCGTTTGATATCCAACTCTATCAATAAAAACAAATCTGATACATTTTTTAAGCCGTTATACCAACATGAGATATGATCAAATCGAACTGAATCGTTTACAATTCATTATGGCCGTGTTGACACAGCACACGAAAACGTAACAAAGTATAACAGAATGCATAAGAGATATCTGATCATTCATTTTTTCAAACAGGGGTAAGAAAAATCGATTTCATTCAAACGAATCGAAACCAAATTTGGTAAAAATAACACAATCAATCAATTCGTTTCATAACCAATCGAAATCAACAGTTGTGAAATCGTTTCATGTGCAATTGAAAACGATATGATCAAAACAAATGGCAAGAAACTATTACGCTGCCTTGTCAACAGGGAACATGACTTCGACAAGATCATTCCAATCATTATGACTGAGGTGATACAACAAACAGTTCATGCCATGAATAGATCAATTTAAATCTAGCACGAAAATCAAATTAAAATAATATCATACAAGCTTGATTGACCGGCAATAGAATTCATAATTTGTTATGGCCAATTGGGCAAACAGGGTCAATCGACTTTGATCAAAACGAAATCGTTCTAATTAACAAATCAATTGGATGAGTTTCAGCATAGTTGTCATGAATCGAATCCATTCAATGATTCGGGCACACCTGTAAAGACTTAAATGAACATATTGTTTTTATAAAAACAGAATAGTTCATTTCCCAAATTAAAATCGAACAGAGCAATATATCAGTTTTGAACATTGTAAGACAGAGCATATCGTAACAACCAAACTTAATCAAATCATTTTCCAATCATAGCATATAGATCATAACAAAATGAAATCCGAACACTATTGTGTTCTAAACTAGGTATGAAAAAATTCTTTTTTTAAATCGGATACAAACCAATCCATTCGAAGACAAACTATTAATTTTGTCAACCAAATAAGGCAAACCAATCAATCAAATCTAAACACAGACCACTCAAATCCAATCAAAATCTATCGATTGCTATACTGGAAATGATGAGATCATATATCGAATCGAAATTTCTTTTTATTCAAAGCAAAGCTATATATAGAATGCATACAATTATAACAGAGCCATTCAAGATGTAAACAGATCTATAAAAAATGAATTCAAATCATTACATCAACCTAGATTATTTACAAAAACAAATGATATCAAATTTTCCATACCTTTGTAGCGACGAGACTGCTTGATTATGCCAGCTTGGAATTTACAACAGCCATGGCTGATTCCATGTTTTTGAACAGGATGGAGCCAATTGTCTTCTGTTTCTTATCCACTGCTTGAAGCTTGTCCTTTTGAATGGTTAGCAGTGCAATCTGGTCTTCCAATGATTGAATCTTTGATTGGAGTATAGGAACATCACTATAATATCATTCTAACCATGAATTGCATTGGTCACAAGGTGACTGTGTGGGTTTAGACAGACCAGGAGAGGGTTTGGCCAAATGATTGAGGGTTTCATGAGGCAACTTAATACCCAATTAGTTAGGATCGTCCTTTAGGCAAGGTGGTAAATTTGACACAAAATCATAAGGGGGCTCTGCACATAAACCTTGCAAGTAGGGATATTCACTGGCCAGAAAATGCTCAATATTAGAATCATAATCCTCACTTAGAATGATAGGGTTAGACTTGGCAGAGGGTTTTGGTTTGTTTCTGGCCATTCTCAAAATGAGCCGGGCATTCCTTTTCCCTTTGGCATTAGCTGTAAGGTTTTCCTTGGGATTTTTTCTCATAGGCTTCTTAATGGCCTCTGCACTCTTAGTCACAATGTCGGTTAAGTCAATAGGAGGGTCGGTGTCTTCAAAGCCATTACGAGAGATGAAAGTCCTCCAATTATCACCATGTAAACTCAAATAATAAACAACGATGAGCTTAATAAGCCCATGGTGGAACAGGCTGTTGTCAGCCTATTGCCTTTTATATCTTTTCGACATCTTATACAAGCTCCGATGAAAATAGAAAGGCATGTTTAAAGGATACCCTATAAAAATCATCAGTAGACGCAGGTGGTAGAGGAACACAAGTCTGTATCGACCTTCACAGGTGACAAACTACTTGACAAGCATCAATAAATCGTGCCATCGTGGTTTGAGCATAGATACAGGCATACCTCTGTCACAAGAGGTGACTTTGCGTGATTGAAACAACAATGTCCATGGCACTTCCTCGACCTTGCAATTCTTAAACCAATGATGTCCCGAAGGAGGTAACCCCGTAGCCGAGCTGATAAACTGTTCATCAATCTCTAACTGTATATCGCCCACCTTGTCTCAACAGCCATCGAAGGTCATGGAAAATTGTCGTGCTACACAAATGTTAAAACCCTCAAATCGTTTCACGAAGGTAAGCCATCCATTGTCTGTCAAATCTTGGTGGGCATTGTCAAACATCAACAGGGCTTGATTGCCATTGGGATCAACTCACACAAATGGTGCCATGGAGCCGAACACATGGTATGGGTAGGGTTTGTATTCACCAACACACACAGGAGCAGAGCTACCCGAACCAACAACAACGAATGAGAAAAAGGGGTAAGCATAAATGCGAGCATGCGAAGGTGGTGGAGTCTTCCATGCAAAATATTGATTATCCAAGTACAACCGTCAATTTTCATAGCTGTTCACTCCATAATAATAGTTCAACCATTAAGTTATGTGTACAACTAATAAAATCAAAGGTGTATACCAATGCGTGCAAGTGTTATACCATAATGTTTGAAAATCCGACATATAAATCAAAACTCAAAATCAACTATGCACCAATGTATATAATCAAAAGTTTAATCAAAGTGCCAAACGGTATTCATATAGTCGACAAGCCAAAATTTATGAAAATATTAACATAAGGATTATATCATATATATATATATATATATATATATAATTTAATCAAAACCCCTATGCATTCCACATAATCAATGATCAGGCAAGTCATATAAAGTGCAATTCCAATTGCTAAATGCCTTACAAACCCAATAAAACTAGGTTATACAATCAATCGAAGTATGAGAAATGATTAGAGACCCTTGCCAGTTGTATAATGATCAATAAAAGGTAAGCGCAATAGGCGTAAGGACATAAAAGATATTGACAGTTCATATAATGATCGAAAAACAACTTCGAAAGGAGAAGTTTTCATGCTTACAGTCGTGAAAACTTAACGAAGACAAATGTGCAAACGTCGCAATAAATGAAAATGTCATCTTATTGAGAATTGCGACGAAAAAATGATGTTTGTAAAACATAGGTGTAGGCAGCTTATAGGATGATAAAAAAAGTGAATTGGCTTCCAACAATGGCGACACACTGGAAGAAGCAGTTATCTCTGCAAAGAAACAAGTTCAGATTAGGACAACAAAGAAAATTTCAACTTGAAGATAACAACCAAAAATTGTACAAACCTCATCACTAACCATCTTTTCGAGTAGTGTTTCAAAAGATGAAAACCGATAACAAACTTAAGACCAGCAAGTCATGATATTAAAGATAAAATCTCCAATACTGCTGGCATGGCCACTGCTGCCAGCAGGCATCCATAGCCTCGACAGGGTTGACATTTAACCCACTCTGACATCTGTATCCTGCCAAGAAGTTCTGGATCAAAATAAAGGACATTAAAGAGGTTTCTTTTTTGCAAATTTTCATGTACCTGACATTGCTTCACTGCCAGTAGGCCTGTTCGGTACCCCGACGAAGTTGTCTTGGTGCCATGCATGCATTTACCCGCTGCCAGCAGACCTATTCAATATCCCGGCGGGTTTACAAGCACTTCCCACAACTCTTATTTTATTTTGTTTTGTTTTTTTATAGATATATATTTGAGCAGGGTGACGCTAAAAACCTTGATATTTTAACATAATTTTTTCAGACCTCATCAAAATTCTTTTTAGGACTGTCCTTTATTTAGATCCAGAAATGTGTTATTTACAAAACAACTTCCTAAGACAGGGATACATCTCCTGAGTCATTCCTTTACAAAAAGGGACAGCGTAAAAAGATAATAGATGATCATGATGAACTTTACTCAGAGATCGAAATCAGTAAACTTCTTTCAAACACAGATTTTTCCAACACAGATATAAATTTCAGAAATATATCATTGATGTTTGTACAAATTTTCAGAAGTTATTTCAGCGAAGGAATTTTCTATCGTCTTTGTCTGAATAGCTCAGTGTACAGGTACGTGTGTTTTAAAGAAAGCAGAAACTAATAAATTCAAATCAAAATAAAAAACAGAAAGCAAAAGAAAAAACAAACCAAAGCAAAATATGTACATAAAATACAAAGGTAGTTATCACACAATGTATATTTTCAGGGCTTGGACATTCACCGGATAGGTGTTAATCTACCCTTCAATATTCTGCAATCGAAAAGAACTAGGACCCAACTTTTCAGCAATTAAAAATGGTCCAAGCCATAAGTTTTGAAATTTAGTGTGTTCTCCCTTTCCTTCGTGAGGTTTGTCCCATTTCAGGACGAGATCACCTACCTCAAAATTCCTATCAGAAGCAGAATTAGAATCGAACTAGCTTTTAACCAATTGTTGATGTTGATCTAATTTATGCTTAGCTTGGGCTCTTACTTCTTCCAGCTTCATCAAAGCGTTAATCCGGTTTTCTAGAGGGGGACAATCTTCTTCTTGGACTTTCTATGACAATTGAAGCGAAGGAAGAAGAATGTGAGGTGGCAGAATTGCTTCTCTGCCATAAACGAGAAAAAAGGGGGAGTTACCTATGGCAGCTTTTGGCGTAACCCTATCAGCCCATAGCGGATTTAGCAGCGCATTGTGCCAATTCTTGTGATTTTCAACCACTGTTCTCTTGATTATTTTGATCAAGTTCTTGTTTGTTGATTCTTCGAATTCGTTACCCTAGGGGTAATAACTGGTAGAATACTTCAACTTAATTCCTTTCTCCAAAGCAAACTCACTCATCTCAAGAGAAAAAAAGTATGAAGCGTTGTTAAAGACCAGATAGTCAGGGATACTGAAACGAGTGATGATATTCGAGTTTAGAAAGACAATAACCTGACTGGTGTTGACAGTTCTTAGCACAGCAGCTTCAGACCATCGAGTAAAGTAATATGTGGCTGTCACAACATACTTGTGCTGTTGCGAGGATGGAGGGTTAATTGGACCTATGATATCAAGGCCCCACTGCTGAAAAGGAGAATCTACTGAAACAGGTTGCAAGGGAAAGGCTGGTTTTTGCAATCGCCCTGATGCTTTCTGACAGATGATACATTTTCGACACAAGGCATGGGCATCTCTAAAAAGCGTAGGCCAGTAATAACCAGCTCTTAGAAACTTATGAACAGTGGTGTCACCACCGAAGTGACCACCAGCTTCTCCTGCATGCAACTCGAGAAAGACTTTTTCTGCTTCGTCCTTTTCAAGACAGCGCATCAGTACGCCGTCAAAATTCCGACGAAACAGTACACCATTAACCAAATGAAAGGAGGCAGAATTTAGCCTCAACGCTCTTCTCTTGGCAGGATCAAGGTGACGGGGTGCTGACCCATGTTCAAGATAGAATCTAATATCGCCATACTAGGGACTAACAAGGTTTTGTGTGCAACAAATCAAACTTTGATCGCTTTGTCTTAGCTTTGACGTATCACTATCTTCTTGTTATCTTGTTTCCGAATCAACAACCAACTTACATAACCCTTGGCCTCTCACAATATCAGCTGGAGTAATTTCCAAGTTATACTCCTGTAATGAAGTGACCCAGTTAGCTCTCTTCTCTCCTAACTCCTTCTGCACTAACAAGTTCCTTATGGCTAGGTAGGGGACAATGACTTTCATCCTTGACTTCAAAAGATAGGACCGGAAATGCTTAACTGCTTTGAAAACAGTGTAGGCTTGCCGATCAATTGCTAGGTAATTAAGTTCAGTGCCTTTGAAAGAGGAACTCATAAAGGCGATGGGTACTTCGTTGTTCTCGACATTCTTCTGAGTTAGGACAACAACATAGGAACGGTCAGAGGCAAAAGTGTAGAGTGTAAAATCTTGAGAAAAGTCAGGGCTCATGAGAGACAGAGCGTCTATTATAGCCTTCTTTATCGCATTAAAATCTTGATTTTATGTGGGTCCCCAGTGATATTGGGTGTCTTTCCTAATCAAGTTCTGTAAAGGCCTGACCATTTCGGAGAAACTGGGGACGAATCTTCTCACGAAGTTAATCTGGCCTAAGAAAGACTGCATGGATTTTTTGGATGTCGGAGGGGGAAGTTTTGCGATGACTTGAGTCCTCTCGGGGTCAATAATCATTCCTTCACTAGACACAATGAATCCTAGGAGTTTACCCTGTTCTACTGCAAAGATGGACTTTTTGGGGTTCAAGGAGATGCCGTATTTACAACATCGCAGTAGGACGACTTGTAAATGAGCTAGATGATCGTTTTTGTTTTTAGAATATACAGTCACATCATCTAAGTAAACTACAATGGACTGATTGATTAAGCCTCAGAAAGAAATATCCATTGCTCTCTGAAAGGTAGCACCGACATTAATCAATCCAAAGGGCATTTTACGATATGCATAAGTTCCCCACAGAGTACGGAAGGTAGTTTTGAGTTGGTCTGGCGGAGACATCAGGACTTGGTTGTATCCAGAGAAACCATCTAGTAAAGATAGCCTCTCGGAACCAGATACTTGTTGAAGGATCTGTTCCATAGGTGGGACAGGATAATTATCTTTGTCAGACGCTCTATTAAGGTTGCGGAAATCGACGCAAAGTCAGATTTCCCCATTTTTCTTCTGAACTGGGATGAGGTTGGACACCCATTGAGTATGCATAATAGGAAAAAATATTTTAGCACTTAGGATTTTATTCAATTCTTTTTTAACGGTCGGTTCTAGCTTGGGATGCATTTTCCTCAGTTTTTGTTGAAAGGGTAAGGTTTGGGGCTTCATCGAGATGACATGTTGTATGATATTAGGATCGAAAGTCTTAAGATCATCGTACGTACATGCAAAGACATCTTTAAATTCTTTAAATAATTTAATGAATGCAACTTTTTCTTGTCGAGAACATCCTGAGCCTAGATTAATGCACTGAGGATTTTCACTAGTTCCTAAGTTCACTTTTTCATAAGACAACGAGGAACTATTGGTTTTACAATTGACC
>SNQJ01S0106478.1:8086-25661 GCA_010110895.2 Picea sitchensis | reverse complement strand
CTGTGCGGAATGGATCATAATGATGGAATATGATGATAAATGCCAACTGGACCCCACAATGCCTCTCAAATACCCCTGTACTCGCTATAACATCCATCTGGCTACTCTGTTCATCATAAGTCTCTGCCCTGTGATGATGTCCCAAAGTGGGGACATTACAAACTAAAACTAAACTAACTAAACTAAATAAAACTAAATAAAACAAACTAAACTAACTAACAATAAATAAAACAAACTAATATACTAATCTAATTAAAACTAACTACTAAACAAACTAACTAATATACTATCTCTATATATACAAACTACTAACTAATATAACTTATTCACAAAATGCACAATATTCACAAAATACAGATTTAAATAAAACCTGGAAAACACGTTTTCTTTCTGCCCTAAGACAGAGAAAGATATTTTTTGTTGATTTTATGATTTTATAAACAAGAAATAAAACTTACTGAAATTAAACAATCTAATATACTAATTCTACCTATAAATCTAACTAAACTTATATCAAAACTAAACTACTAATAAATACACTAAACAAACAAATGACAAACTGACCTGGAAACGCTCCAGATTTGTCCTGTGTATGATGACTTCGAAGCTGGTCGGAGGAAGGAAACTCGCACCGAATAATCCGGAAGCTTCTCGTAAACGATACACTGCAATTCTCTTTGAGTTTGTTTACAGGACAAACAAGACATACAAAATCATAACAATTGTAAGATTTATAAATCTCTGCAATTAGGTAAACCTGTTATGCAAAAACTTATACTTAATGATTCAATTGATGAAGAAGAAAAATCTGTCATTCACAAACTGAATCAAGTAATTGCTATGTTTTTAAATAATGGAAGAAATCAAATATAGATTATATTGATTAAATCATATCATTTGCAAAAGACTAGATAGCTAAAGTAGTCATTAACCAAATGCAAATTGATATACATAAACATGAAACAAAATATTGATATTATGAAAAGCTAAAGCTGTAACAGAACATCAATTTATGTCTCAGTCTGTATTAAAATTCCATATCCTTGTTCTCCCACGAATCAAAACCAAATTTGATAAAAATAACACAGTCAATCAATTCGTTTCATAACCAATCGAAATCAATAGTTGTGAAATCGTTTCATGTGCAATTCAAAACGATATGATCAAAACAAATGGAAAGCAACTATTACGTTGCCTTGTCAATAGGGAACATGACTTCGACAAGATCATTCCAATCGTTATGACTGAGGTGATACAACAAACAGTTCATGCCATGAATAGATCAATTTAAATCTGGCGCAAAAATCAAATTAAAATAATATCATACAGGCTTGATTGACCGGTGTTAGAATTCATAATTTGTTATGGCCAATTGGGCAAACAGGGTCGATCGAATTTGATCAAAACGAAATCGTTCTAATTAACGAATCAATTGGCTGAGGTTTAGCATAGTTGTCACGAATCGAATCCATTCCATGATTCGGGCACACCTGTAAAGACTTAAATGAACATATTGTTTTTATAAAAATAGAATAGTTCATTTCCCAAATTAAAATTGAACAGAGCAATATCTCAGTTTTGAACATTGTAAGACAGAGAATATTGCAACAACCAAACTTAATCAAATCATTTTCCAATCGTAGCATATAGATCATAACAAAATGAAATCCGAACACGATTGTGTTCTAAACTGAGTATGAAAAAATTCTTTTTTCAAATCGGATACAAACCAATCCATTCAAAGACAAACTATTAATTTTGTCAACCAAATAAGGCAAACCAATCAATCAAATCTAAACACAGACCACTCAAATCCAATCAAAATCTATCGATTTCTATACTGGGAATGATGAGATCGTATATTGAATCGAACTTTCTTTTTATTCAAAGCAAAGCTATATATAGAATGCATACAATTATAATAGAGCCATTCAAGATGTAAACAGAGCTATAAAAAATAAATTCAAATCATTACATCAACCTAGATTATTTACAAAAACAAATGATATCAAATTTTCCATACCTATGTAGTGACGAGACTGCTTGATTATGCCAGCTTGGAATTTACAACAGCTGTGGCTGATTCCATGTTTTTGAACAGGATAGAGCCGGTTGTCTTATGTTTCTTATCCACTGCTTGAAGCTTGGCCTTTTGACTGGTTAGCAGTGCAATATGGTCTTCCAATGATTGAATCTTTTATTGGAGTATAGGAACATCACTATAATATCATTCTAACCATGAATTGCATTGGTCACAAGGTGACTATGTGGGTTTAGACAGAGCAGGCGAGGGTTTGGCCAAATGACTGAGGGTTTCACGAGGCAACTTAATACCCGGGTAGTTAGGATCGTCCTTTAGGCAGGGGGTAGATTTGACACAAAATCATAAGGGGGCTCTGCACATAAACCTTGCGAGTAGGGATATTCACTAGCCAGAAAATGCTCAATATCAGAATCAGAATCCTCGCTCAGAATGATAGGGTTAGACTCGACAGAGGGTTTTGGTTTGTTTCTGGCCATTCTCGAAATGAGCCGGGCATTCCTTTTCCCTTTGGCATTAGCCGTAAGGTTTTCCTTGGGATTTTTTCTCATAGGCTTCTTAATGGCCTCTGCACTCTTAGTCACAGTGTTGGGTAAGTCAACAGGAGGGTCAGTGTCTTCAAAGCCATTACGGGCGATGAAATTCCTCCAATTATCACCATGTAAACTCAAATAATAAAAAACGATGAGCTTATAAGCCCATGGTGGAACAGGCTGTTGTCAGCTTGCTGCCTTTTATATCCTTTCGACATCTTATACAAGCTCCGATGAAAATAGAAAGGCATGTTTAAAGGATACCCTATAAAAATCATCAGTAGACGCAGGTGGTAGAGGAACACAAGTCCGTATCGACCTTCACAGGTCACGAACTGCTTGACAAGCATCAATAAATTTTTCCATCATGGTTTGAGCATAGATACGGGCATACCTCTGTCACAAGAGGTGACTTTGCGCGATTGAAACAACAATGTCCATGGCACTTCCTCGACCTTGCAATTCTTAAACCAATGCTGTCCCGAAGGAGGTAACCCCGTAGCCGAGATGATAAACTGTTCATCAATATCTAACTATATATCGCCCACCTTGGCTCGACATCCATCGAAGGTCATGGAAAACTATCGTGCTACACAAAGGTTAAAACCCTCAAATTGTTTCACGAAGGTAAGCCATTCACTGTCTGCCAAATATTGGCAGGCATTGTCAAACATCAACAGGGCTTGATTGCCATTGGGCTCAACTCGCACGACTGGTGCCATGGAGCCGAACACATGGTATGGGTAGGGTTTGTATTCACCAACACACACAGGATCAGAGCTACCCGAATCAACGGCAACGAATGAGCAAAAGGGGTAAGCATAAATGCGAGCATGCGAAGGTGGTGGAGTCTTCCATGCAAAATATTGATTATCCAAGTACAACCGTCAATTTTCATAGCTGTTCACTCCATAATAATAGTTCAACCATTAAGACATGTGTACAACCAATAAAATCAAAGGTGTATACCAATGCGCGCAAGTGTTATACCATAATGTTTAAAAATCCGACATATAAATCAAAACTCAAAATCAACTATGCGCCAATGTATATAATCAAAAGTTTAATCAAAGTGCCAAACGGTATTCATATAGTCGACAAGCCAAAATTTATGAAAAGATTAAGATAAGGATTATATCATATATATATATATATATATATATATATATATATATATATAATTTAATCAAAACCCCTATGCATTCCATAGAATCAATGACCAGGCAAGTCATATAAAGTGCAATTCCAACTACTAAATGCCTTACAAACCCAATAAAACCAGGTTATACAATCAATCGAAGTATGAGAACTGATTAGAGACCCTTGCCAGTTGTATAATGATCAATAAAAAGTAAGCGCAATAGGCGTAAGGACATAAAATATATTGACAGTTCAGATAATGATCGAAAAACAACTTTGAAAGGAGAAGTTTCACGCTTACAGTCGTGAAAAATTAACGAAGACAAATGTGCAAACGTTGCAATAAATGAAAATGTCATCTTATTGAGAATTGCGACGAAAAAATGATGTTTGTAAAACATAGGTGTAGGCAGCTTATAGGATCATAAAAAAAGTGAATTGGCTGCCAACATTTTGTTACCTCCAAACTTTAGTAGGGAGTCTTAGGTCCCTCCTGGACGAGACACACCTTCTTTAGTGAGGGAGGCCACTCAGCCACTTTAGCCTATTTGCATGCATATTGGTCGTTCGACTTTTTGGTATGCTCTTTGACTACTAGCTGGCCTAAGGAGTCTATTTCGGATTTCATCATCATGGATAGTGGAGTTTCTTTTTCTCCCTCATTCACTGCTACCCACCCCGTGACGCCTACTCATTTCATGGGGACAAACCCTTCCGCTTTTTACAATAGTATGCACAACTATAACACTCAGTCTGCACCTTGGGTCTCTAGTCATTTTTCCGTTGATATGCATCCACCCATGAAATATTCTCCCTGGTCCGCGTATATGAATCCTAGCATTGGATCTGAGGGCACCATGGCTCCAATGCTTACTTCTTCATTTGATATGAGTCGTGTCTGCATGGGAGTTTGGAACCTTCGCCCTTATGGATCCAATACTAGCTATGCTCTCTAAGGAGCTAGTACTTAGATGGGTGCTTATTCCACGTATTACACCCCACCCATGTACCTTTCGTCTACCATATCGGTTCCTCTGAACACTTTTTCCATGACAGGTCCTCAAGTATCCCCAGGTATTTCACACGGGGAGAATAAATTTTATGGTTCGGGCTACCCTCTTTATGAGACCCCTTCGCAAGGGGGAAACATATATCCTCACTCGAATAACTCTTATCCTACCTCAGTCTCTTCACAGACCTCGGTAATTATGCCCGTCCAAACCTCTTCAGACCATTTTGGCATAAACTAACACTTTCCTGAGAAGAGACAGGGAGTGCACTAGGATCTTTCCTGGTCTGCGATGTTTCAGAACCAACTGTTCCTCAGACCTTGGAATCAAATGTCGCAATCTATCACCAGCCTAGTCACTATCAGTCATATTGGTGCTCCATCACCAACCTCCACCATTCATGTCAAAGATGGATCGACATTTTCTACAAATTATGTCGACAGCTCACTCCCAACCTCTTCCAATTATGTTGGGGGCACTATCCTTTTTTCCCCAAATCATAGTCGTGTCTCATCTCCAGCTTCTATTCATCATACTAGAGATGAATCTCTTTCACCTGCTAGTTACATCGAAAAACCTAGACGTCTCAAACATAAGCTTAAATTCCTTTGCGGGACTTGTGAAGGAAGTCACCTTACTCGCTTGTGTCCGGTTACTATCGAGATACCAGCAGCGTGGGGCTCACCCAAGATCTCTTCATGTTTTGAGACATCCACGGTTTCCCCTCACACCACTTCTCCATTTGTTGTCTCGGTGGTTTCACCGAGGCAGTCCCCTTCAGACCTCGCCCCTTTGGTTGAGGGTGAAGCATCTTTTTCCCCCGTTACTATACATCTTCTTCAACCTATAATTGAAGAGGTGGTCACACCAGTGAAATCTCTGGTTAATCCTACTCTCCTTGCAGAGAGTGATGCGCATGTTAATCATGTCATCAACATTCCAAATCCTACCCTTCTAAACGAGAGAAATTTATTCTTCCCCTGAATACTCTCCCTTCAAGTCCTGACAAGATTCCCTTCGATTGGAATGACCTGATGGGGTGTCCCATACCCCCACCTCTGTCTTTTCCATCAAGAGACATTATTTGAACCATTACAGAGATTGTATTCTCTGTTAGTACCCTCTCCTCCTTGACTTGGAGAGCTTTGGGTTTTCCCAAGATTTTGTCAGCTATCTAAAAGATACTGACTTTCGGCAGAAGGCTGAGCCGGGAGCCTTGGCCCCCTCCTTCACATGTTGATGAGAACTGAAAAATGAGTCTTAATTAAGCTTTTTTCTTACTCGACTAAAAACCAAAAAGATCGTCGAGTGATTTGTCTCTTTCACACTCATTAAAATTTGACTTGAAAGTTCATGAGTCTTAGTTAATCTCTTTTCCGACTCGTTATCAAAAATAGAAAAGATTGCTGAGTGAACTTGTCTTTTTCACACTCGTAAATTGGATTTGAAAAGATGTCTATTTGGCACAAGTTTACCCCTTTTTCACACCAAGTAGATTAAAAGACATAAAAAATGACATTTTTTGGCGTCAAGTTGTGATTGCATCTCATGCCCTAGCTTGCAGTATTGAGCCTTTAGACGGTTCTCTCTTTGTGTTATAAACCATCGCCTAAGCAGTTTTTGCATCCTCAGCCAAGCAGAGCCTTGTTTATATCCTTCACAATTTGACACCCTATACCTTGGAGGGAACATCACCCCGAGTGTCCATCTCTCGCATGCATGCCCCTGCATTAAGCATAGGTACATTCCACTGTCGGAACTAGTTTTTCTTACTTGCGACACTCATTCCCTCCTCTGTATCATAGCATTCATTTGTTATGAAAAAACAAAAAAAGACAGGCGGGAAGGGAGTACTATATTATAATTGGTAGCAGTCATGTCACCTTTGAATAGAGAAAAAAGTTATTGAGTCCTTGCGTCATCATAATTTTGGGTTTAACATGGCCTTAAGAAGTTGATCTCGTTACAAAAGTTTTCTCTACCAACTGGTTACCCTTCCAGTCCCTATAGAGAACATTATTGATGCCTCATGCATCTAGTAGTCACATCATTGAGTCTATGCTACCGGAGTCTACTATATGTCTCATACTCTTGTTCAAATGAAGTCTATCAACCTGTGTCGGCCACTCCTCAGAAATTTTGACTTTGCATGTTGGCCATACCCTCAGTTTGTCTCAAAATCACATGATACTATGGTCTTATCATGCACCCTGGCCCTACTTTCATCATTGGTAGGTCACCTTGAACCCAACAATTGACATTTCATCATTGGTTGTTGACTGGGTGGTTTCCCTTATGTTTGACGGCAAGACATCTATTCACACTTTGGGATTTGTGTAGTGTCTTAGATGCCATTAGCCTTATTGGTGGTTTCCTCGCCTTTTTTAGAAATTTTCATCATTTGCTTCTATTCGGAGGGTCTTTTTCGTATACCACTTTCATTTGGCACACATGAAAGACACACAAGGTCGTTGGTTCGTGAACATGTTCTTCGTCTGATCTCCACCAAATCATGAAGCTCCTGCTTTGTTCCTCATGCTGACTGATGAGAGATGCCTTAATGCTCTCCTTTCAACGAGTCTCTTTCCATCGACTTCAGCTCATTTATTCTGGAATTGGGACCTAGATTTTTGTGAGTGCCTTGAGGCTTGCAATCATTAGTGGCAGGCTCTCTCAACATTGACAGATGGGAATTCATAAATGTCTCCTGATCAATGTATTTCTCAAGTGTTCGACACCGACTCCTTTATTCGCACTTGTAGAAATGTACTCGGTGCCTTGATACCTACTTTCATTATTGGTAGGTTGTCTCGCGTTTGTTAACAATATACCTCAATGACCGGTAATCAAACTATGTCTCATCATGTTCGACCTCAACTAATTTATTCACATGATGTAGACTTGCACCTTGGCGGATTGTGTATAAGACTTGAAGACATCACTATGAGGCCGCAACTTTCCTGAGTGGTTGCTTCCTTTTCAATGGACCAACACCTATTTGACTTCAGTGATCTTGGGAGATCATTTTGTACTCCATGGTATACAGATATCTTCAGAATGATTTTGAGACAGGTTTCACTGGGCCTTGTTTGTGACTATGACAGCTTTTGGCATGTAACCGCATTTGTATTTGCCTATTCATGGCCATGAACACTTGTTTGGTATATTTTCCACATGGATCTGCATTGTGTTCGTGGCAGCCATGTATGCAAAGTCAGTACATAATGTAATGAGCAATGAAGTTCGTCCAACTGGTTCTCTACCACTCCACTTCTGGGTTATTTATAATGTATTTCGGCCATTACAGATACTCCTCTGATCTCACACATTAGGGGGCATCTGTTATAGCAATATTTTCCTCACCATTGCTATCTTGCATAGAGGGCCTTTTTCCATTTCCCTATGCAGACTTATCATTCTTTTTGATGAATCTAGAGCCAAAAATATACATTTTTCCACATACACATTGTAAATATGTCTTCCACTTGTTATTTTGTTCCCACATACTCAACTCTGATGTTCTTTTCTGCAACCTACTCCCGTAGAAAGTGATACTTGATTGGAATGTGCTTCATCTTGGAGTGCATCACCGGATTCTTTGAGATATTGATGGTGGTTGTATTATCAAAATAGATTGGAATGGGCTCATCATACTCAACCTATATATCTAAAAGAGTTTGTTTCATCCAAAGTACATGTGTACAACATGATGTCGTTGCAATATACTCTGCCTCGACTGTAGATAAAGATACCAATGATTGTTTCTTGCTTATCCATGATACTAAACACTCACCCAAGTAAAACATTGCTCCACTGGTGCTTCGTTGATCATCAATACAACCTTCCCAATCTTCATCTGTGTTGGCAATAAGTGATAGATCCTTTCCTTTTGGATACCATAATCCAAACTCTTCTGTTTCTTTGAGATATCTGAAAATCCTCTTCACTGTTAATACATTCGATTCCTTTGGTGTTTCTTGAAATCATGCCACTTTTCCAACTGCCTGCATTACATCTGTTTTGGATGTTGTCACATATAGTAGGATGCCAATCATTGACCTGTATTGCCTCTAATTTGTAGACTTCGAATCATCATCTTTTATCAACTTGCAACTGGTTTGCATGGGAGTGATAACTGGTTTGCAATCTTCCATTCCGAACCTCTTTATCATTTCTCTGATATACTTGGTTTGAGAAATATAAATTCCTTGGTTTCTTTGACATATCTGAAGTCCCAGAAAGAAAGATAGTTCTTCAAGTAACGACATTTTAAATTTATTCTACATATCTTTTGCAAATTTTTGGCTTAACCTGTCATCATCACTACCAAAAATAATATCATCAACATAAAATTCAACTAATAAAATATTACCTTAACTTACCTTGATGTAGAGGTTGTTGTCTGCACTTCCTTTTCTGAACCCTGCTTGATGTATATATTTATCCAGTCTAGAGTACCATGCTCTAGGAGCCTGTTTTAGACCATACAAGGCCTTCTCTAATTTGCAGACATAGTCTGCATTCTTTGACAACTGAAATCCTTCTGGTTGTTCAATGTAGACTTCTTCTTCAAGTTCCCCATTCAGAAAAGATGATTTTACGTCTATCTGATACATTTTAATACTTTTGGAGCATGCATAAGCTAAAAGCAAATGGATTTCTTCTATTCTGGCAACTCGGTCAAATGTCTCTTCAAAGTTGATTCCTTCAACTTGTGCATATCCTTTACATACCAATGTAAATTTGTTCCTTGTAACCTGTCCATCTTCATTCAATTTATTCTTGAAGACCCATTTTGTGTCAATCACATTCTTATTCTTTGGTCTTGGAACCAATTCCCAAGTGTCATTTTTCTCTATTTGATCTAATTCTTCATTCATGGCATTTTTCCAAAATTTATCCTTGCTGGCTTCTTCAAAATACTTTGGTTCAATTGTAGATAAGAGTGCTAGGTGTGTTTGTTCTGATGAATGGATTCTTCTTCTCGTTTCAACTCTTTCATCTTTGTTTCCGACAATCTGATCTAAAGGATGATTCTTCTATACTCGTTTACTGGGTGTCTTTGGAGACACTTGCTGAACTAGCTCTTCTGCTTCTATCGGATTCTCTTCATCTTCCTCTTGTACTTATTTTTCATCTTATGCTTCTTTTTCTAAGGGTTGTTTCATTGATTCATTTTCTTCCTTTGATTTTGGTCTGCCTGTTTCATCAATTGTTACGTTGATGCTTTCCACAAATTTTTTCAATCTTAGATTGTAACACTTGTATGATTTCCTTGTACCTGAGTAACCAACAAGTACTCCTTTGTCTACACGAGAGTCAAACTTTCTCATTCCACCATCTTCTCTTTTGATATAGCATTTTCTTCCAAAAACTCTGAAGTGCTTTACATTTGCTGGTATTCCTTTCCATAGTTCATAAGGAATTTTTTCAGTGTTGTTTCTGAGCATTACTCTATTTTGAATGTGAACTATTCTATGCATTTCCTGTGTCCAAAAAATATCTGTCAATTTTAAATCCATTAGCATTGCTCGAGCCATTTCTTGTACTATCATGTTCTTTCTTTCAACAACTCCATTCTGTTGAGGTGTCCTAGCAACGAAGAATTGCCTTTTTATTCCATGATTGTTGCAGTAGTCTATAAACTCCTTTGAGGTGAACTCTCCTCCATTATCATATCTCAAGCATTTGATTTTTGAATCCATTTCATTTTCAACCATTTCCTTGTAGATATTGAAGTTTTCAAAAGCTTCTAACTTATTCTTGAGAAAACAAACTGCAGTCATTCTTGTATAATCATCAACTAATAACATAAAATATTTCTCATCTTTTAATCTCTTTGTTTTAGTTGGTCCAACTAGATCAGTATGCACAATTTCCAATGATCTTGTCATTGAATATTCCTTTGATTCGAACTTGGTCTTTGTTTTCTTTCCTTGTTGACAATGCTTGCATAAAGTGTTGGTTGGTTTCGTGATCTATGGCATTTCTCTGACTGCTTCTCTTTTGTTAAATTTGACAAGGTTATCAAAATGTATGTGACCCATTCTTCTGTGCCATAGCCGAATTTTATCTTCCTTTCCTAGACAACACTTTTCATTTCCAATTTCACTTAANTGCAGCTGTAGCGACCAATTTCCTTGAACCTTCTTTTCTTATCTCACACTTCCATGAATCGAAAGTAACTTTATGACCTTGGTCACACATTTGACTCACACTTAGAAGATTATGTTTCATATCTTCTACTAGTAGAACATTTTTTGTTGTTTCATTCTTGTTCCCAATTCGGGTTGTGTCTTTTCCAATGATTTTGGCCGAATCATCATTTTCGAAGGAGACTGATCCATCTATTTCCTTTTGTAATGTAAGTAACTTGTCTCTATCACCTGTCATGTGTTTTGAACACCCACTGTCAACATACCAACCGTGTTTCTTCTACTTATCTTGTAGAGCGAGTGTGCATTCTTCATTTCTATACTGATCTTGCTTTCTTATCCATCTCCTTTTTTGTGGTTCTTGTTTGTGACTGTTGTTATTCTATTGAGGTTCTTTAGGAGGGACTGTCATTCTGCACTCTTTGGCCATGTGTCCAAAATTGTTACATTTGTAACATTCCACTTCATTGCTCAAAGATTCAAACCTATTGTAACTTATTCTCTGTGTTTCAATGGGCCATCTTGAATAACCCCTTTGTGTATGATTCTCAAAGTTTTTATTGTTTCTGTTGTTAGCTCTACAATTCATAGCTTTATGTCCAAAATTATTACATGCATAACATAAACCAAAGAATATAGTTTGATACCTGGGAGTTGAGGATCTTCTGAAAGGAGGTGTTGTTATGAATCTTTCTTCTTCTCGAGGCCTATCTGTCGTTTGTTGATTCTGAAATATGAATCTTCTAAATGGAGGAGTGTCCCTGTAATATTCCTTGTATATCTTCCTATCCCCTTTGATTGTTTTTGCATAGCTTTTTGGATATGTTTCTTGCTCTGTTGTTTTGGATCTTGATCCCTTTTATGTCTAATTGTATCCAAGTCTGATCTTGTCAAAATGAGATTTTTGACTGCTGATAATGCCATCCAAAACATTTGATCTATTCTGCATATTTTTCTTTTGAATATCCTTTCTTAATGTGACAATCTCTGCTTCCAAGTTTCCAATGACCCTGTCCTTTTCTCCTAGCTATTATTTTAGTACTTATTCAATTCTTTTATCTTCTTCTATTTGAACCTTCAATTTTGTGATCATTTGTTATAGTTCTTGAGTGTCTTCTTTCTTGTCTAGTTCTGCTTGTAGTTTCTTGTTCTTCTTCTTTTCTCTTCTGATAACTTTTATGGCACACATTATTTCTTCTGGAAAGTCAACTTCTACCTTTTCAATTTCTTCTTTGACTTCTTCATATTCTTCTTTGGCTTCTTCATATTCTTCTTCAGAGTCTTCTTTGTCAGAGTCTTATACTACCATGAATAGAACTCTTCCTGTCTCACTATCACTGACTTCATCTTCATTTGATGATGAGATGTCTTATTTGGTGCATAAGTGTTTCTTGAAAACTTTCTTTGTAGTTCTTTTGCCTTTATATGTGTGTTTCCCTTTTGAGTAACCTTCATCATTTCTCTTTTTCTTATGATGACATTTGTTAGCAATGTAAGTTTTAAACCTGCGAAGTAAAGCAATGCATATAGATTCTTAAGCAATACATAAATTAATCAATGGCTCATACACAGAGTACATAGAGATTTTTACCAGAAACCCTCAACCGGGAAAACCTTTATTATTTTCATTATATCGAATTTCACCATTCGCCATACAATATATACAATATTTTTAGGTATTTCGTAGATACCAAAACCCTAATCCCTTAATTTGGGATTAATTTACAAATCAGCTAAAAATAGCAAAATCCGCTAAAAATCAGACGCAGTTTTCGTATTTGACGCACCCACACACACACACATGCAAAGAATATAACACACACCCAACAAGCAAAATGACCAATACCATCACAATTAAAACAAATTAAATGAATCCTATCTCTATACCTATTGTCGGTTCCCTTGTTCAGTCTTTTGATGAAGTTGGCCACTTCTTCATCATCTTCCGAGACGTCATAGTTGTTGCTATATTCTTCTTGTTGCTTTTTCTTTTGCTTTGATCTTTTGGATACTTTGAAGGTTGCTTCTTTTACATCTGGATTATCCTGTTCAGTTCTCATTTCATATGCTGTGAAGATTCCATGCAGTTCGTCCATGCTTATTGAGTTTACATCCGATCTTTATTCTAGTGCTAATATCTTAGGGTTAAATATCATAGGAAGAGATCTTAGTACCTTTTGAACAATTATAGATTCTTTGATTTCTTCTCTCAATCCTATGATTTCATTCACTGTTTGATCGACTTGTAAGAAGTAGGCTGCAATGTTCTCATCTTCCTTCATTTTTAGTTGTTCGAACTGACCTATGTAAGTTTGAAGCTTTGTTGCTTTGACTTTTGTATCTCCTTCATAAATATTTTGAAGCTTGTCCAAATCTCTTTAGCGTATTTACAATGAGAAACTTTGGTGAATACCGTATCACTGAGACCATTTAAAAGTGAATTTGTGGCTTTGGAATTATTCTCACCAAGTTTCACTGCTTTGTCATTTGTTGGTGGAACTGCTAGTGTTGTGTATCCATCTACAATTGATTGCCAAACTTGAAATCCTTGTGCCTGTATATATGTCTTCATCCTTGTGCTCCAAAAAACATACTTATGTCCATCAAACTGTGGTATTCCATTTTTATACAAGTTGGTACTCTCCATGATCTACCTTTCAGTGGTTAAAATGATTTATGAAGGAACCTGCTCTGATACCAATTGTTGGATTACTGAGAGGGAGGGTGAATCAATAATATCTCAATTAATGTTTTTTATCCAAATAATCAAAGTGTTATATCAATGTAGAATTATTATCCAATAATGAGCAATAAGAAATGAACAATTACACACATACACAGTACACCATTGTTTTACATGGAAACCCAAATCGGGAGAAAACCACAGAATCTTTTTTCTTATATGTCTTGAATAATTGCATTCATTGGAAGCACCAACTTCCTTTGTTTTATAGCTACAACTAGAAGGAGACTCCAACCCCCTAGTTTCTTAGGCTACAACCTAAGGGAAGCTCCAACTCCTCAATTCTCTGGCTACAACCAGAAGGAGGCTACAACCCCTTGTGTTCTCTGGATACAACCGAAAGGTGGCTACATACACCTGTCCTTGCCTCGTCCAACCACCCTAAAGTAGAAGTAGAATGATGGAACCATTGCAAACCTGTCACTATGAGATATATTGTTGTACAACTATATCAACCTATACCACTAACATGTATCCAATCTGTACAACTACCTTGTAATCAATATGTACCTGAACTGAACATGTATCTACAAAAATACAACAGGTACGCACCCTATCTATTATGCAACCCACATATGTACACGCCCTAACTGTTATGCAACATGTGTATGCCTTCTATACCTACAGTTTCCTTTCACTTGAAAACTTCTCACTCTCTGTAACTTCTTTCACATAGATATGTAACCTGTCACTGTATCCAAACTATAACTGTACCCTATGTATGCATTCTCATACATAACATTCACTCAAGACAAATATGTCTCTCTCTAGTCATGTGCCATATAGGTGTGTGAAATCATGAACATGTATACTTTCTCTCACATGATCTTAGTCATCAAACCCTTTCTAATATTCAGCCTCTCAATACATCAACAAATACAAGCTCTCAACCATGTACCATAAAAACCCTTAGCCATATGCCAAGAAATACAAGATGTGCCTCAACAAGAAGTATCAATGATAAATATACCAGCACTGTATTTCTGTAAATCTGACTTATGCAGAAGATTCCATGTAGCCACTAGTCTCTCTAGGGAGAATCCTCAAATCTCCATTGCCATTACTCATGCATACATCAAAATCCAACTATTCATAGAAATAAGACATAACTTTTGAACCAATGGATGGATCTGACGTATCTGAGCAATTTAGACCTTCATGGGAGCTTGATCTCAGAATCTAGAACCTTTGCATCTTCATCTTCTCAAGTTTCCATGGCTTTACCAACATGTACTTACCCTGTACATAGCCAGCACGCATACGTATGCTCCCTATACACAGACAACCCACATACTGTACACACCATATACACAGACAACCCGCATACGCCTCAAAAAATAGGGTTTTTTGTAAATTCGATAATTTCCTCGTTAACCCTTCGTGCTACCTCAGACGTTCGCCACTTCAGATGTATCCACAAGTATTTACAAGAAAATAGATATACAAAATGTACAAGTGTTTCCTTAATGAGTGATCTTTGCCTCTTATTTATATCTTCGTGTAGCCTTACACTTTCCTTATTTTAGGGATTCTCCATTTAAAATAATTTATTTTACAAGACACTTTGACTCTTGGGGGCTTCTATAAGACTCATGAGGGTTCTCCAACTTCATATAGCCATAACTCTCTAACCGTGAGGAGTTATGTGATGTTCCACATACCACTGGAAATGGCATGGAAAGCACTATGCATCTAGGATAGTTTCACTGACAAATTCACTGTCCTTCATCTCATTATTCCATAATCAAGCATGGGTTCTCTAACCATACTTCTAGGATAACTCAATTCGCAAAGCGTCTTCCCGTGAGGGCTTTCACCATAAGGGGACCACTTTGGAGTTCATCCATTTGTACTTATTATCAACCATGACAAGACAATAATGAGTCATATTTATATCAAACAAACTTGGGTCCATTACCCAAACCTTTGTGTTACAGATCTTTCTTCAAGGGTTGAAATCAATGACAACCAACTTTAATCGACAGTTCTTTCTTACTTATATAGTCTTCCAACTGGTGTGAGCATTGAAGGATTGTATCCCTTTTTTTAGACCATTTCACCTCTTCATTTAAGTTAACAATCATAGCATTTGTCTTTTAATTTAGAATCAATATCTCCCTTTATTTTTTATTCACGCATTAACATGAAAGATTTTCAATTTAGTAAGAGGGATTTTTTTCATAAATCGATCACATGTATGGATCGATTTTTATTTATTTTTATCTTATGCCTTTTTATTTTATTCATAAGATTATGTTGCATCCCTAGTTCTCCAACAGATCATTTTATATCTTTTTGATTAGCTTTCCAATGCATTGGATATATTTGATCACTTAATATCAATCAGGAATGTTATCGCACAGTTTGTAGCTAGGTCAAAAGGCTAGAAGATAGAGGCCAAACTGGCATAACAGGAACCTTCCCCACCCAATGTCACCACAATGGGGAGGTTCTTTCTATTCAGGGAGGTTAGGCCCAGGGGAGACATCCCCGGTAACCTGGAGTATTGAAGAGCCTAAGGTATAAAGGTCAAAGTGAAAGTCCCTCTTCACAGGTCATCACCAAGAACAGATAGTCCGACTAATCAGCCAATAATGAAGTGTAGGCCCAAATGAGAACACTTGCTCAGAACAAAGAAACAAAAGACTAATACATGCAGGCTATGATTTCAAAGGGTTAGTACTTCATATAACTATCTGATATCAATATATAAGAAATTATGACAAATAGATATTGATGAAATCAATGTTCTTTAATACAGCAATGGAAATAATATCAATTCACCAATAAATGTCAGAGTGATGTAGCAATCAATGTATCCAATCAATCCCTTATTCAATAAATGCTTTAAACCATCATCTGATTGCCTAAAAAAAGAACTTGCTATGTCAAGATGGAATAACCAAGGATGGCGTCAGCCTTATTAGGGTTAGTAGTTAGTTAGGGTTTCAATTTATAAGAGTTTGAAAGTTTGTTTGACCACTACCACTTCAACGTTGGAGACCTAAGATCAGTGCCTAAGGGTAAATAGAGTCAATTCAAGAGAGGACGCAAAGGGTTGAAGGGAGAAGGCTAATGACTAGAGGGAAGGGTTCTGAAGTGTTGCAATGGTAGGGCTCCAGAAGAAAAACCCTAGGGGAAAGAGGCTCACTCCGGTGTTGTTTAAGCAAGGCCTCATGCTCTTTCCTCCTTCCTTAGGTTAAACTTGGCAAAACGGCTAGCATAAAAGATAAATCATGACACGAGAGTAAGGTGAGGGAGAGTGTTGCAAGGGCAAGGCCCTATCACCAAACCCTAGAAGCAGGACGACCCTAGGTGTAGATAACCTAGGCCTGGGACATCTCCTCCTTCTTGACTTTTAAAAGGCACGGCTAGCACAGGGGAAGAAGTAATAAGAGTGCAGCAATGGCTAGGATCTTCCTTCCTTCTTCAATGGCTGAGAATTTCTCTGTTAGGGGACACGAGACAACGACCTACTTGTGTGTTTGTCCCCTAGGGTTTTAAAATCAAAAAAATTTATAATAAATGCAAGAATATAAGACTACAACCATTCAATTAAGAAGTTTTGCAGAAAAAACACTTTCATATCATGATGAAATAGCACTGCAAACCCTAGTTGTAAACCTTCCTTCAAGAGAAATGCCAAAAATTCCAAGAAAAGCCTTCTTTCAACAAGTGCGCCTCACTTAAAGAGAACAAATACCCAACGAGGGCGCAAAAATCAGATCTCACTAGGAGAGTGAGTTGTGTGTTATATCAAAATGAGGATAAAACTCCTCAATATATACTTTATCAATGACCTTTAATTAAATTTAGGTCATAAAAATTAGCCGACAAGGATTTAAATCAAAATCATACTGTTTCTACATTAAATGTTCTTTTAAAACCTTAAATGAGCAAAAAGTGAGACGTCAAGCCCTCCTGAGGGAGACGTTAGGCCTTTTTGGGGCCAG
>SNQJ01S0106477.1:29875-48579 GCA_010110895.2 Picea sitchensis | reverse complement strand
TTCCAGGCAAACTCCTCTTGGATTTACATTGTGCCTTGGGGTTTATACAAGGTCGTCACATACATAAAAGAACACTACAGAAATCCAACTATGATTCTCTCTGAAAACGGTAACTTAATGTCTACCCTAATTCTAATGCTAAAACTACCTTCCCATACTCCATTATGCTAGTTATATCTAGTTGATGTTGTCATTGGTTTTACTAATTTGGGGGACTTATGAGATTGACTTCAATTTTCAATGGTTCTTTCTCTTTCAATCCTCTTCTTCCTCCTCTTCTACATCTATTTCTACTTCTATTGTGACTTTGGGCCAGACCACTCTTACATTGCATTGATGAATATATTCAATTAGTTTTGTCTTCAATGTTGCTGTTATGTAGCTTCTTTCCTTGCCCTTTTAGCTTTAAGCTTCTAGTTTTAGGAGTTACTTTTGGACTCCCGCAGATTATCATTATTGTTGTACTTTTGAGTCTCATTGGCCTATTTTTTGGTCTTTTGTGGACATCAATGAAATGCTCTGTATCATCAACATCTAGATCAAAAAAGTAAATCAAACTTTTAAAATAAGTTGTTTTCGATCCTGTAACCATGAGATACACAAGAAAGACTTTAATTGTCTAAAAAGTGTGTGATCATCTTTTCCAAAGAAAAATATTACCTTAATTCATCTCATAACTGTATCAGCATTTTTTTCGTAAGATAGACTTGGTTATTACTAAAAGGCAAAAGACTATTAACTTAAAGAACAAGATATATAATAGAAATTGATTTGATAATCTGATGGGATTCTTGTTTGCTCATAACATTCCATGATAAACTTAGTAACTTTAAAATTAGGAGAATGATAAACGCTACCACATGAAACAATATTTGATTTGGTGAAATTGTATACATTTCCCAATAATAGGATTACTTGATAAAGTATAGAATTTGATTATTAGGTTGTTGGCATTTGTATTTCTCACGGAAAAAAGAAAAGAAAAAAACTCATCATACAATAGAAATTCAACAAGGCAAATGGAAAAACAATCAAATCACTAATAGATAATTTTCACACTCAAAATAAACAATTACTTAATCACCACCAATGGCTTTGAAAAATAAAACGAAACCATCTTAATCATGATTCACAGATATACAGGTGATTGTAGTTCAAAGCTATCTGTCCAGAGATAAAGTAAAAACAGCATATCAAGTTGATTGTGACAAGAGAGCTCAAAAGAGGTAGGTCCCTTGTATTATATAAACACGGCAAACTATATTTATGACTTTCATAGATATATAGATGTATACACAGCTGCTACTAGAGGGTAGTGAAACTACAAAAATTTGAAGCTTCATATAAGAAAATCATAAATTCCTCTGGAGATGAGAACTATTAGCCCATAAATGCTTTTGGACGTTCAATATGCTTAGGAAAAAATAGTAGAAAAAAAGTCTTTCTCATGACAGCCCTTTGAATATGGTTGTGAACCAATTTATGCATGGCATATCTGTAAAATGCAGTGAACAAGTATCTTCAAGCAATGGAACTGAGCACCAAGAATGCCTATAATTTGTTAAAATATAGGTAAACTTGGAGAAATCAACCATTTTATGATTTAAAATGAAACAAGGTGCATAAATACCAAATATACTCTAGAAACCCCTGACCAAAAAGGAGGCAATGGTTCTTGAATAATACTTGACTGGACACTGAATTTGGGATGCTTGAAATCTATATTTGTATTTTTTAGAGAGGAAAAGGTGGGGAGTTTCTATAGGTAGAAGTTAGAACATTTCTATGGAAACTGTATCACTTCCAAGCACAATATTTGCAGCTTAGATAAGTGTTGAACAAAATTGCCGAAGCTTCTCTCTTCATGAGTGTTGCTTTGCCTAGCATGACCTAAACAAGATTATTATTTGTCAGGACTTTTTCAATCTCAAATTCTATTGTATCCCAACATTCTAAGTTTGTATTTAATACCTTGTAATATAATTTTGTGTTTGATATATGTATAAAAGGATATAGAATTAAATTGTAATGGTATTGTTGTTCAATTTAGATTAATGTTGATGAACGATGCCAATGGTTTGTCAATGATATAAATGGTTTGAGATTAGGAGATTGTTGGATCATATGTCATTGAGAATGTGATGGTTTGGTTTGATTGATGTCATTGGTTGATGTCAAGTAGTGAGATTGATATGATTCCTTAGTAGAATGGTTGGAGGGACCATGTCAGTGGAAACCAATGGAGTAAAGGTAAAGCAAATGGATGAACTCAAGTGGTCCCCTTATGGTGAAAGCCCTCAGGGAAGACACTTTGCGGATTGAATTATCCTAAGAGAATTATTGGAGGGACCGCCACCATTATTGTCTTATCATGATTGATAAGGTGTACAAATGGATTAACTCAAAGTGAATTCACTTATGGTGAAATCCCTCACTTGGAGAGGCGCTTTCACCAGTTGAGTTATCCCTAGAAGATAGTTTAGGAGGATATGCTGGCCATGAGGAATAACGAGATGAAGATCAAGGAGGTGTTGGTGAAATCCTAGATGGATAGTACTTGTCATACCATTTTCTGGTGGTATGTGGAATGTCACATAACTCCTCTGGTTTTGAGAGTTATGGCCTTACAAAAGTTGGAGGACCCTCATGAGGCTTGGAAGCCCCAAAATCCAAAAGAAGTCAAAGTGACCTAAAAGAAGAAATGATAAAATAAGGTGAAAAAATCAAGAAGAATATTTATGGAAAATGGTTCAACCCCTAAAATAAGGAAAATGGGTTAAGTGACCTAGAAATGGGTTAATATTATTTATTCAAGATTGGATTATTTAAATAATCCGAGTAACAAAATCAAGAAATGATAAAAGTAAGGTGAAAAAAATCAAAGAAGGTTATTTATGGAAAATGGTAACCCCTAAATAAGGAAAATAGGTCAAGTAACCTAGAAATAGGTAAATATTATTTTAATAATAAATTTTGTGGAGAAATTAGAAGTGGACCCAACCCTAGAAAAAGGAAAGTGGAGGCCCAGTGACCTAGAAGATATTTTAAGGAAGCTACTTAGGTACCCAATAAAGTAGAGGCTCTCTCATTTTGAAATACATGAGCATAGTGAATATCTATAGTTTTCTAAGGTTTAAAAATGATATCTTAAGCCAATGCTGGGAATGTGTAGTAAAGAAGGCCGAAATGCAAAGGATAAATTCTTTTTGAAGGTGCTTTCTATGTGTATTTTCAGGTCATCTCACCATTTTTTTTTTATTTCTTCTATAACTTTTTTTTTCTATAATATGAATCTCTTGGGAATTTTACACAAGTGAGAAAACATACAGAAATCTGTGGTTCAAAAATTCCAGCTTGTGGGTCGTTGTATTTTTTGTTGGCTACACCCATTTAGAGTTGGGTTTTGGCAGTCCACGAAACTAGTCAAAATCCAAGGTGTTTCAGGAACAAAACGTCATAACTTCTTCATAGATCAAAATTAAGTGAGACAAAATGTAATGGTTAAATTGAAGACTTTAGTATTCTTTGTAACAGTTTTAGATCATTTCATTAGTGTTTGTGCAGGGCACTCTCTACAAGGACGCTCTCTAGAATAAGCCAAATTCAGCAAGGTATACCATTTTGCTATAACTCCTTTTCTAGAGGGTTCAAGTAGTGCCACTTGGAGGAATTATATAAAACACACTAGAAGAGAACATTGTGTATCAGTTTCAGATCTTTGTACATTACAGGTTCAAAGTTATGAATTACTTAAGTTAGGGTTTGTTGACTAATCCAAAACTAGGCATGAGACTAAAAGAAAGTTTGATGAAAATGCTAGTCTCTTGCTGTATCCAAAGTTAAGGAAGGTTTACCCAGGAATGTGATCAGATACACCAAGTCTATTACAGAGCTACAAATCATATTTTTGATGATGAAATTGATGGGAGCTTTTTGTTTAGGTACATGTTGAGTACATAGGTTGAGCAAATTAGTTGATGAGTTGGCACATACATGGGGTGTATAGTTGATGATGTTGGTACATATTGGTAGGTCATTGTTGATGATTGGTTGGCACATGATTGAATTTTAACGGGTACCTTGGTTGGATCACACTTGTTTATGAATTACGAGGTTGATTACGGTTGAGGTTGCATGGTTGATGCACTTATTTTATAGCATAGGTTGGTGCATGGTTGATGCTCTTGCTTATGAATGCAGTTGATATCTGGCTGAGGGATTGTTGCCTCATCTCAGTTGATGCCAAGAATGCAAGATAGGTCTTACATATAGAACTAGATGCTCTTATGGGGTTAATGCTCCTATTAGGTTGGTGCTGATAAAACCTAGGATTGTAGTCAGTAATAAAAGAAAATTGTACATACATCTTGTGTTCTTTGTGTTCATTGTGGTGATGACTTTATTGATGATATATTGCTGATATATATTTCTGATATTTACTCCACATCTAACTGGTTATAAATGCTAACAATGGGTAATGAATAAATGTTAGATACTAATTGATGAGTTTTGTGCAAGAGGCAAGTTTTCGGAAAAAGAGCCCCACAATCATTCACCTCTAGGAGTGTGGTAGGTGTGTCCAATTGGTATCAAATGAGACCTTCACTACAAGCAATAACAAACTTGAAGGAGATCCATAGACCACCTGGAAATGGATGATGAAGTTCAATCCTTGATGAGGAAAACTATTCTACTTGGAGAATAGAGATGATAGAGTGTTGATGAAGACAATGGGGACAGCTATTTGGAAGGCAACCACTCAGTTGGATATGTTCTGAAGTGAAGAACATATCCAAAGTTTGCAGCTCAAAGAAAGAAGAATGATGCATTGGCTCTCAAGACAATCTTAGTGGACTCTCAAGAAGCCCTATCAAAGAGAGCATGGGACAATGCACTTCTACCCAGGGATCTATGGCTAAAGCTAGAGGGAACATATCAAAGAAAAGAAAGAGAAAGAAGAAATTGAAAACCCCTCCATAATCAAAGGTGAGAATCATCAAAACTCTTGAATGCATTATTTCTAAATGTGATTTGAAAACATTTCAAGTAGAGATAAAGAATCAAGTGATAATAGCACAAAGAGAGATCTTGAGACATTTCAAATAAAAGCAAAGTATGTGTTGATATTGAAAAAGGAAGATCATGGGGATATTTCAAATGAAGGTAAGAAAACTCTAAAGCCCTTGAATTCAATTATGATGATGATGAATTTTTTTTCTCTACAAATTGAAAGAGAAGATGTATATATAGTTTATTAGAGTTTGATGGTATTTATCCCATAGAAAGAATAGAAATCTGTATTAAAACTTCAAAGGAAATTGAAGAGGGATTATACATGTATAGGAGTGATCATTTTATACACACTACCTGATATCTTTTGGATAACACTAAAGAAGTTTCTTAGGAGGAGTCAAAGGCACATATTGAAGTTAAAGGGAATGCTCAAAGAACAAGAAAAGAGTTCTAAATTAGAAGAAAGGAAGAAGAGATCCACAAGACTAAAGAATGGAAAAGAGACATGGAATATAGATGATGAGATTAGCAAAAAGTTTGAAACTATTGTGTCCATCTCAAGACACAAATTAGAAGAAACCAAAGATAGAGGAACTATTGAAGATTCAAATAAATGAAAAGGAAGAGAGTCATGTTGTAAGTTAGAAGCTAGAAATTGTTGACCTTAGAAAGAGGTGGAAAAGTCAAACAAATTCTTGAATAGCTCACGAATCTTGGATGAGATCTTGGAAAGTCAAAGATCATCATGTGGCAGATAAATCAGTCCTTGGATACAAAGGAGAAGATGCACATGCTGAAACAAGCACCTCAAAAAAGCATGAGGGTAAGATATATCAAAGAAAGAAGATATTGTTGCGAAACAACCATCTACACAAGGAAAAGAAAGATTTCAAGAGATAAAGCAAAGGAGGAACATCAAGAAACTGTGCTTGGGACACCAAAGCAAAAGGTATGAGAAAGTATTTTTCATAGGCATTGTTATTCATGTAATGGATATGGTCACAAATCTTTTGAATGTATATCTTATGAAAGAGATATAATGGAAGAGGGTCTATAACACCACAGGTGTTGGAGATGTGATCAAAATGGGACATATTTCTATTCATTGCTTATCAAAAGGATATACTACAGTTGTAGTGGGGTTGGCCACAAATCCCATGAGTGGAACACGGAAAGGAGATCCATGATAGGGACTTCACATAGCATGGCTAGAAGAAGGAATGAAGTAAGAAAGGAGACATCTTTGAAAATATGGATACTAGAAGCTCAAGTTCTGAAGAGAGAAGGAGGTCGAAATCTACATAAGTGGGTGAAGAATATAGAGAAGACAGATCAAAATGAAAGATTGAAGGAAAGTTCAAATGTGTATACCATCTACTGCAAGAGCATGCAGTAAGCTTTGTGAGTGATAGTTGCATGTCCACATTGACCTTGAATGGGTCATGTACACATGCACTCACCTGCTGCACAATTCAGTGTCTGTTGTAAAAACCTTGAGGAAAAAGGCAATGCACATGGTTTGGAGTTTGATGTGATGGGTATACGTCACTTTTAGGGTCCGACATTGTTTGTTCTCTTGGTTAAACTTTTATTTATTTCGCGAGGTTTAAGTGTTATATAAAATAAAATCTGGGTGCATAGCACTAACCCTTAAGTATAGTTTGATGTTCATCATTAGGTACATGGTAATTTTTGAGTTTCATTAATATATCTTATGATGTATTATTGGGAACATATAGGCCAGTATTGGATATCATGGTGCATCCATTTTTTCATGTGGATGGGCTACATTGAGACATGTAGATTATTAGTCATTGTGTACATCATTGGGGGAATCTTATCTTATTGACACATGGTTAATATACTCGCTTGGTGCAAGTAATGATATATAATAGTGCACTCATGGATGGCTATCTTATGTTGATAGATACACATTGTTTGGCATGTTGGTAGATGCACATGTTGGCATATTGGTAGATACACATGTTGTATATAGTGGATACATTTCATTGATGATATCTTTTAGCACATTGTTGATGTACATGGTTGATGTACATGGGTGTTATTACATGGTGGGCTTTATTTTGGTACATGATTTACACTTACTTAGTGGATATATTGTTTTCATGATTCTCTATTTCAGTGATGACATATCTTTTATTTAATGATGTATGGTATACTTCAGTTTGATTCACCCAAAATTAGGTCCAAGGTCGTCATTTGGTAGCATATTGTTCATCTGCGAGAAGAAGATAGAGGAGACCTTACCCTTAGGAGTCCATTTTCTTCCCATGATTCTAGGAGAGATATTTATCAGATGCATACCAGAAAAAGACCCATATTTGAAGAAAGAGGAACCTGAGGCATGGTTCCAGGTGGATCAGTTTCGAGTCTGAAGGGATAGAGGCATGGTTCCGAGTGATGTCCTGAGGGAGTATGTTGATGTATTTTCAACATTACAGCCAGTTGATATCCCTTATACAAAAGGGAGAGATTATACAGCAACAACAAGGCAGGAGCAGCCCCAAGAGGATAATAGCCCTTTGCCATTGATGTCAAAGGGAGAGGAATGTCATCCACATTGATATGATTAGTCATCCCTCAATGATGGGAGAGATTGATATGGAGAGATAGTCACATTGACTATTGATGTAGAACATACCTTGTCTAGTGACATCAATATTTGTAATTGGTGTTTGGTAGTGGGTGTTGACATCAATGTCGGTGTGCCATCAATTCCAAAGGGAGATTGTTGGATCATGTTGTCATTGATGCCAATGGTTTTGTCATTATTTAATGGTTTTGAACTACTTAAGGTGTTGGATCATATGTCATTGATGTAAATGGTTTGGTTTGATTGATGTCATTGGTTGATGTCAAGTAATTGATTGATATGATTCCCTTATTAGAATGGTTGGAGGACCCATGTCTAAGTGGAAACTAATCGATGCAAAGGTAAACAAAATGGGATGAACTCAAAGTGGTCCCCTTATGGGTAGCTTTAAGCATGACCCTCACAGGAAGACGCTTTGTTGATTGAGTTATCCTGGAAGAATGGTTGTAGGACCCATACTCTCATTATTGTCTTATCATTGGGGTTAAATCAGGTAAATACCCAAATGGATGAACTCAAAGTATGGTCCCCTTATGGTGAAATAACCCTCCACGGGAAGGCGGCTTTCTACAGTTGAGTTATCCCTAGAAGAATGGTTGGAGGACCAGCTAATACTTGTATGAGGAATAGCGAGATGAAGATCAAGAAATTGTTGGTGAAACTATCCTAGATGGATGAGTGCTTGTCATGCACCATTTCTAGTGGTATGTGGAATGTCCCTGCTCCCTCCTGGTTTGAGGGGGTGCCAGCCCACAAAGTTAGGGCCCTCCATGAAGGCTTGAAGCCCCAAAATCAAAAGTCAAAAGTGACCTAAAGAGAAATGATAAAATAAAGGTGAAAAATCAGAAGGGAATATTTATGGAAAATGGTTAATAACCTAAAATGGGGAAAATGGGTTAAGTGACCTAGAAATGGGTTAAATATTATTTTATTCAAGGTGGATTATTTAAAATAATCAAGAGAGTGACAAAAATCAAGAAATGATAAAGTGAATTGAAAAAATCAAGAAGGGATTATTTATGGAAAATGGTTAACCCTAAAATAAGGAAAAATAGGTCAAGTGACCTAGAAATGGGTAAATGTTATTTCAATAATGATTTTAATGGAGAAATTAGAGTGGACCCAACCCTAAAATAAGGAAAGGGTAGAGTCAGAGTGACCTAGAAGATGTTTTAGGAAGCTACTTGAAGAGTATAAAATGAGAGACTAGGCGAGGCTCTCTCATTTGAAATACACTTGAGCATATTGAATATCTATATGTGTCTGAGGGTTTCCAATGATATCTTAGCAGGAAATGCTGAGGAAAGTGAAGAAAGAGGGCCGAAATGCAAGGAAGGGATAAATTCTTTTGAAGGTTACTTTCTATGGTGAAAATGTTATTTTTCAGGTCATCCTCACCATTTTCGCTATAACATTTTTTCTATAATGGTTCATACTGTGAAATTGATATGGAAATGATTAAACATATTGAAGTATCTGTGGTTCAAAATTCAGCTTGTGGGTCGTTTGTGTTTTTGTATTTACACCCGTTGGAAGTTAGGGGTTTGTGGCCAGTCCAGAAACTAGTCAAAATCAGGTGTTTCGAGGTAGAAACGTCTATAACTAATTCATAGCAGATCAAATTCCAGTGGAGACAGAAATGTATAGTTAAGGTAAAGAGGCTTTAGTATGCTTTGTAATAGTTTCAAGATCATTTCATTGAATATTTTTGTCTTTGGGGTCCTCTCTACAAGGACGCTCTCTAGAATAAGCGAGAATTCAACAGGGTATGCCATTTTGCTACCGCTCCTGAGAGAGGTTCCAAAGTAGTGCAGGAAGGTGTATAAAACACACTGAAAATTGTGCCATGGTTTCATGTCACTATACATTACAGGTTCAAAGTTATGAGATTACTTCAAGTTAGGTTGTTGACTAATCCAAGGAAACTAGGCATGTGGACTAAAGAAAAGTTTGATGAAAATGCTAGTCTCTTGCCTCCAAAAGTTAAGGAAGGTTTACAGGAATGCGATCATATACACAAAGTCTAATGGGGCTGCAAATCCTTGTTTGATGATGAGGAATTGATGAGGGCTTTTGGTTTAGAGGTATATTGAGTACATGGTTGAGACAAGTAGTTGATGAGTTGGCACATACATGAGGGTGTATAGTTGATGATGTTGGTACATATTGATGAGTGTTATTTGATGATTGGTTGCTTTATGATTGGTTTATACTTTGTACATGGTTGGATCACTTGTTTATGAGTACAGGGTTGATTACAGGTTGGTGCATAGTTGATGCACTTTGTTTATAGCATAGGATTTAGTGCATGGTTGATCTCTTACTTATAGGTACAGATTGATCTCTGTGAGGATTGTTGCCTCATCTCAGTTTAAGGTGCTGAGAATGCATTTTGGAGTCTTGCATATAAAATTTGAATTAACTCTTAATAGAGTTATGGGTTATTCTTGATAAACCCCTAAGGATTAGTGGTAATAAAAGAAAGAATTTTTAGCCACATCTTGTGTGTTCTTTGTGTTCATTGTGAGTGATGACTTGTTGATGATATATTACTGAAAATATAATATTTGCTGATATTTGCTCATGCTGGATTTATAAATGACAACAATGGGTAATGAATAAATGTTGAATGCTAATTGTTTTTTTTTTTTTTTGTGTGTGTGTGTGTGGGGATCTTTTTCCCACACTCATTCAACCCCCCTATAATTTTGGTAGGTGTGTCCAACAGTTGTTATATGTGTAAGGTCATGATTCCAATCAAAGGGCTATAATGACTACATATATAGTCCCCTGGACCGTGGTAAATCACCATACAACTTATCACTTACCAAATAGTCTATAAAAACAATGTCCAATATGGACACTTGCAAGATACAATGATGTATCAAGGTGTTATCAAAGTGAAGGTTGTGATCTTGAAATTTTTGGGGGAAGGCAGGGGCACTCCATCCGCTATCTAGTCCACCACTCCCAATTTCACATTGCCTCTTTCCCAGTCTTAAACTGTGCATATTTACATGTATCCCTTTCACTCTTACCCATCCTTAATTTTCTCTGTGCTGAGCAACTTATGATACCCATCTGTGCTTCATTATGTCTCTCTTGCTCTGTCTCTTTCCTCATGTCCTTGTTGCATATATCCCATCCCTATTAACAAGGTAAATACTGACCCTTCTAGCTCAAGACCAGGAAATTACTTTTGGTAAAGATCATTTAGAATCTTCTTTCAGGGAGCAACTACATGGTACATGATTGTTTCTTTCTATTTTATATTTCACTGCTCTCCTTTATTGTTACCACCTTTTCCCACTGTTTTTTGAGCTGGCCCTGGTTCTCACTTATTAGCAGTCCTTTCCATGCCACACTCAAAGAGGAGTTTGTGGGGTTTTGGTAAGGATAGAACACCTCCTTCTCCACTAGGCCTAGATTTCCTTGGGAGGCCCCATCAGAAAATTCATATGGTATTGTTTTTTCGATGACCAAGTCAAAAATTTATCTAGGTTGTCTTGGTTTTTCCACTGGTAGGAAGTAATTGCATGTTGCCTATATTTTGTAATTCAATGACTGGTGTAATAGATTTCTCGTAGAAAATTATGGCATTACTGGTCATCCATAGTGCCCAAAGAACAAAAACAAGTATGGAGTGATGGGTCTTTCCAGCCTCCTCATTATCTAGACAAGATTGTAAACTTTCCTCAATGTTTTGACCCTCTCATTTCCTTTTCTTGAAGTAATCACATGACAATGACCAAACTTCTTTTTGTAACTAGTGAGGAAGAGGTGGGTCCACACTCTCTTCTTTCTCTCTACAAAGTACACAAATCCCTAGTCCTGCTAAGTCTTCTTTGTAGGTTATTTTCCAGTTGGGATGGGTTGTGTGAATGAACCATAGGATTTTGATTTATGAGGGGCTTGGATTTTTCACAACATGTGTTGTCCCCATCTGTCTTCTCCTTCTTGAATAACTGTCTTGTAACAGAAGGAGACTTTATAAGATCGTCTTGTTTTGTTTGGGGACCAAACTAAGGAGTCAAAATGATCCTTCAATCTAATCTTGCCTCCACTAACTTTCCTCTGTTAACATTCATTCCTCTTCCCATTCACCTACTAGGCCTAGCTATTCCACATTTCTTCACCTGGTATCCCATAGACCATCATGATCCCTGTCATAAACATCTGCAAAAATATTGGCAGTTCCTGGTATAAAGATGTTGAATGAGATTCTGTGATAATCTGTTTGTGTGAGAGCACCCAATCCATGGATCTACCCCCAATCTTACCCTTTGTCCATTGCCTATTAGCCAAGCTAGGTAGTCTCCAATGAGTTGATATTCTGTCATTAGAGCCTTCCATGCAATTGATCCTCCTTTTCCCTTCACAGTAGCTTTCTAATCAATTCCCCTATATGCTACACAGGCTATGTATTTTCTTTCTCATTTTACCTCACCAAAAGATCTGCATGGTATAATCCACAGAAGAAACACCTTTGTGATAATGCCTGGAGATGTTTATGTCCCTTCAAACCCCCATCCCCTCCTACTTACATTTGGTTTGGCTATCCCTTTCCATTTAACAAAGAGATACTTGAATTTCTCCTTTAGCCTAGACTACTTAGAGTGCAGTAAAAGGTTTCTTCTGATTTTGTTGATGGCAGTTTGGAATATGGGCCAAAAGACATCCAGGTAGGTGGGGTTGCTTCAATGTTTACTCCTTCAAGAGTGTGAGTGCGCCCTCAATCTCAGGATAAGATAGGATAATTTTTATTAGTGTCCGACAAATGACCACAAAAAGTAGTTATGGGACAAGATAAGTCCTATTGTAGATACAATGTGGGAGTGCAAAGCGAATCCTAGGTAATCTTTGAAAGGAAGTAAGATAAAAGAAAGTAAAAAGAAAAATTGCAGCCCAGGATAAGTTTCCTTCATGTCCACTAGGTCTAATTAAAGAAAAACCCAATAGATATATAATAGTTCCATAGGGTGTAGTGATATAAAGTGAGGTGGTGGACATCTCGATTGCTTGAAGGTGTATTTGTTCCTATGGTTGGGTGGTAATATTGTTATATTGTCTATGAAAAAATAAGGCACATCTTTTTCATTTCCTAACAATGCAATGGGTTATGTGCTAAATTCAAAGAATGAACAATGCAAGGTGTCCAAAATATCTATGGATTTTTAGCACATCCACAATCATGCCAGCTGTCTTGTAAACATGTGCATTATCTATAATAATTTGCACAAGAATCAACAACTACATATTCAATAACCTTAATGAACAACTTACCCATATATTTGTGCTTACTTGTATTTTCCAAGAGAATCCATTTCTTTCAAGAAGACCGATGTATTCAGGAAAGACATAATGAAATTGATGAGTGGATGAAGCGTGCTATATTTTTCCATCATCAAAATATTGACAATGGACAATAGCCATGATGATTTAATGGGCTTTAGGATTTTATCCACCTCCTTTGCTTGAACCAACAATGTGGTTCTAAAAAGCTTCCTCTAAATTGGAGGTACATACACAGTTGGAGCCGATTTCAATTAAATCCTGACATCTCTCAATAAACAAAGGAAGTACATTACGGCATTAAGAATGAAATGAAGTTGATATAGAAAGAACCAATGTAAAGATAAGGCTTCCCTCCCTCTAGCTTCTCTCTTGTAGAAATATCTGTCCATTGGACCACCACTTGGAGCTGGCCTATTTCTTCCTGGATGAATTGCAATCCCATTACCAAATCCACTAGATGGCTTCCTCAAGAATGAAAGAGGGATCCTCTGTTTTGTTTTTTCCTACATGTTGTTGCTACCTTTCCCAAGACAATTTTATCCTCTCTTTCCATTTATTTTCGTTTGGATTGCACTTACCACTTTACGTGCTCCAAGTCCACAATCAAGGGCCAAAAAATGGCCCTTAACTCAGTAGTAGGTGTTGTACTAAATGTTGGAGAAATTACATGTCCAAAGAACATTCCCTCCCACACTTAACTTGGACCCGGGACATAGCTGTCTTCTTACATACTTCCATAGTGGATATTTCTTTTCTTGAGCATGTTGTCTTGCTACAATAGAGTTGTTTTCATCATTGGAAGTTGTACTTGCAACAGATGGAACACTGGTAGAGAGAGGTGAACTTGAAGGAGGGGCAACAGGAACAACACCCTTGGGGACCATTATTGTTACTTGGAATACAATGTAACATCTTTCTTTCTGCTATTATTTACCCCCTCTTACTAATTCTCTATTTTCATTTTTATTTCTTCTTTTTTATAGATTTTTTATTTGGTTCATCACTTCCACACACTACTGTAGTAGCTCCACTCGAGAATTGAATTGACCTATTTTCCTCACTTTCATTGGACAGTAGTATAATTATCTTATCTTTAGCCAAAAATGGAAATAATGCCGCCCAAACTTGCAAATCATTCTAAGTCTACAACAAAGTAATTCCATTTCTCTTGATCTTATTCCTTATCCTTTATGTTGCAGAGAGATCATGTGACCTAAGAAGAACCTACAAGATAGATGAATTTTCTACCTTTCAAAATCATGGTATGAAACTACTATCCTTGATTTTTCCCAACTACATTCATTAATATAGTTACTAGCATTCACCAAAAAATATAAGCAAATTAACATTACCAAATTCCAACCATAAAAACCTCTTCATGGATTAAAAATTTGGATAATATACATAGGGATCAAAAGAAGAGGTTTAAAAATGAGAAATAGAGTTCCCTACTAGAAAACTCATGTTAAATTTAACGAGAAAAAACATACACTTCATTCAAACTGATAGGTCATTTATTCAAACTAATAGGTCGTTTAATCAAACTGATAGATCATTTAACAGTTGTTAAAAACCCCAAACCTTTAAATTCAGATGCTTTATTGGGATGAAAATATTCCCATGTTCTTTCTAATGCTTTTTTGATCTTTAAATTTGTCTCACCGTCCAGATTTACTGTCTGCATAATAAAAACAGTTTATCAAATAATCATCTTGGAAAGATCCCAAGGCATAAATACCAGAATAAAATAAAATAATCATACCCAAAAACATAAGTGATTATAGAAAGTAAAAATGATCTTGAAAGCTTAATTAAAGATTTACAAGTCTTAACCTCGATGTAGCAAATGCCATGAGTTTGTACTAGACAAAGAACAATAAATCTGTTTGGAAAGAATCATCTTAGCAACACATTGTACAAGAGAATTAACATACATGCAAAATGTAGAATTCTAACCATCCATCAACAACATAAATAATGACATCCTATCCTGTCATAAATTAAACATTTCATTGAGCTACGTATGAAAATAATGTGTGCCATATATCTTTCTCAAATAACCATGATTCTCTCTGGACACTCATCCTTGAGAACAATTTTTTTATTGGCAGTCATACAATCAACGATTTCCAGGGCAATATTAATCTAACTGTACAAAATATGATAACATATGCATTGATCCAACTATTAAAATTACAACTAGCATGATTTTCAAAAAGACATCAACAAAATTTTGCACTGTAAATGTTTCCCTTCATAGCATTCACCAGAATTTTGGTTCCACTAGTAAAAATTAACCCTTTTGTGCAAAAACAATTTCAAAGTAAACTTTTAAGATTCCTCCTAAATAACTTTTTGAATTAGCACTAAATAACTCCAGCAACATTTCAATAACTTCTGCTGACTTATACACCAATGCCCCAAAACTATCAGTTTTTTCCATTATTACAAGCCCCTGCAAGTTAAGGACTGTATTAATCTTATTAATTGGTAGATGGAAGTTAAATCCAACAGGCACATGAAACACTTACATGAACAAGATCCCCAACATGTAACTTCTTCCAGGGAATTTTTATCCACTTGCTATCTTGGAGCACTTCAACTGGTGTGTTATTGACTACTTTGTCATTGGCGAACCGTTTCTGAGTTCACAAATTAAGAATGTTAATTGCAAACAAATAACTATAAAAGTGTTTGAATTTGAATACTCAAGTTCACAAATGCTAACTAATCCCCACTAACAAAACATCCCTAATCAAAAACAACTACAACATCTAAGTAAGAGTATTTCAAATTATTGCAACAAGTTAAATGGTAGATCAAGGATAAATTTTAAATTTTATTAGGCAAAATAAAACATTTTTGACACACACCTTACCCAATCCTCAAATGCCTCTTTATCTCTTATCTCAGAAGAGACTGAATTTTATGGACTCGGAAGAGATAAGATGCAATCCTTAACGCCCCTATGCTGAAGGTGACCTACAGGTAAGAGACCCCAAGCTTGAAAACATAGCACTGGGAGGCAAAATCATAAAGAATCTATATGCAAACCACAGAAATCCAGTAAGAAACCTCTTAAAAAATATCTCTATGAAGCCTCTATGAAAGCCTTGAGACAATGAACATCCCAAAGGAACCTCGATATGGAAAAAAATGAAGAGACAAGCAAGTACTGGAAGAGTTTGTCAAAATAATAACCCCATCATGACATCTTAACTGATAGAAAGCACTTGAGAGTAGTGGTTCATCCTTTGAGTGTCATCTCCCTTGTTAAAACCATTTTCTGGTGGTTCCTGGTGTATTCTGGAGTTTAGAGGAAGCACCTCCATGACCATTGAAACAAGCCTGTGCGGGTACTGAGCAACTCATGGTGAAGTCTGCATCTCTTATGGAACCAATAGAAGAAAGGTGCTCTGCAGCCTAAGGTTGGTGTGTGGGTGAAGCCTGCATCTATTATGGCACCAAGAAGAGATGTGTCTACATTGTACAATGCTCATTCACAAAAAAATCCCACAACAAAGAGAGTTTAGAAACAGAGCTTATCATAATGCCAAAACCCTAAGATCCAAAAACCTAACCCTAGACTTGAGGTAGCGAAATAAAGGTGGTTCCCGAGGATCCTAGTTGGAAGGTCAACTTCATGGGGCCATAACACGACATGAAACTCTAGGTTCAAGTACTGGAAGAGTTTGTCAAAAGAATAACCCCATCATGACATCTTAACTGACATAAAGCACTTGAGAGTAGTGGTTCATCCTTTGAATGTCATCTCCCTTGTTAAAACCATTTTCCAGTGGTTCCTGGTGTATTCTGGAGTTTAAAGGAAGCACCTCCATGACCATTCAAACAAGCATGTGCGGGTACTAAACAACTCATGGTGAATTCTACATCTCTTATGGAACCAAGAGAAGAAAGGTGCTCTGCAGCCTAGGGTTGGTGTGTGGGTGAATCATGCATCTGTTATGGCACCAAGAAGAGATGTGTCTACATTGTACAATGCTCATTCACAAAAATCCCATAAAAAGAGGTTGAAACAAGAGCTTATCATAATTCCAAAACCCCTAAGATCCAAAAACCCTAACCCTATACTTGAGGTAGAGAAAGAAAGGTGGTTCTCGAGGAGCCTAGTTGGAAGGTCAACTTCATGAGGCCATAACTTTGACATACAAACTCTGTTTTTGGTGCTCTTTGGACTACTGGAAAGATTTTTCCAAGCTCTACAAGTTTAGGAGGTTGGGCCCATTGAACAATTATTGGCCATTGAAATACCAAAAATGAATGGGAAGGGCATGAAAAATATGCTACAAGTTCGGGACTTGCAAACTAGCAAGATTCAATATTGTTTCTAATATGACGACAGATTTGGGATAGTTGTTGAGCCGACTTTCAAACAACCACCTAGATTAGTTGTCCTCTCTTGGGAAGAAATAGTCCCCATTGCATCAATTTATTGTATTAGATGGGGAACCTTTTGTTGGTTTTGGTCCCTAGTGAACCACTTGCCCCAATGAAAATGTTGCCTTACTTTGATAACCCAATAGAGTTGCACATTCAATTGGCAGGTGCTCTTCATCTTGTTGTTTGAACTTTGTGATTACTTCTCCATTGATAAATCCAGGGAAGAAGAAACCTAGATGGTTTTAGGAGACCCTAAAGGAATCCAATAAGTATGTAGGAGAGCCCAAGCGGTTGATGAGAGAGAGTAGAGCGCCAGAGAAACTTGGATCTTACTTGGCTATGGTGACAAACATCACAGATGCAGAGCCCATGACATTTGCGCAGGCATTTGACCATCATGTTTGGCACGAGGCCATGCAGGAGGAGTAGGACTCCATCATGTGCAATGATGTGTGAGAGGTGGTGTCGAGGCCTAAGGGGAAGTCAGTTGTGACTTCCAGGTGGTTGTATAAAACCAAGTATGTTACAGATGGAAACATAGAGAAACACAAGGCTCGATCTGTGGCGAGAGGATTCTCTCAAATAGAGGGAGCCGACTATGATGAGACGTTCACCCCAGTTGCGAGATACACTTATATCCAGAGAATTATTGACATTGCAGCAGAGATGGGTTGGAGGATACATCAAATGGATGTAAAGACTGCTTTTCTGAATGGCTTTATAGAGGAGGAGGTGTACATAGAACAACCACAAGGGTTTGAGGTGTTGGGGAGAGAGTCCCATGTGTGTCTTATTAGAAAGGCACTTTATGGTATAAAGAAAGCTCCAAGAGATTGGTATTAGAGGATAGACGCTTAATTGCTTCAGCTGGGGTTTGAGAAGAGTGAGGCAAATCCTAACCTCTACTATATTATACGAGGTGAGTATACACTCATTCTCATACTGTATGTGGATGATTTGTTCATCACGGGAGAAAAGCATCTCATAGTTGATTGCAAGCAGGCCCTTGCATCAGAGTTTGAGATGAATGACATCAGATATTGTGTTTGATGTCAATTTTATTGTTCTGGTCGTATGCCTTTGTCAAATGTTTTTCATTACATATGTTATTATGCTCATTGAGTGCTTTCTACAAACAGTTTGCATGTATTTTTTTGGTGGGCATTTCATCAAATATATTGCATACCATCGAATTACACATAAGACTAAAGAGACAACTTTGGCATTTTATTATGCATGGAATCTGATACACAACAAGAATAAACAACTATTGTATGCTAAAACAGTTGTAATACATTAGCAAAAAATACCGCAAAACTCAAACAAAACCTGGATAATGCCACTGTCTCCCCAACAAGTGTTTCCGAGCTGATCGAATCTC
>SNQJ01S0106477.1:0-29865 GCA_010110895.2 Picea sitchensis | reverse complement strand
GAGAAGGATAACGACATCCCCTCTTTAACCATCCCAAGCTAAACCCAATTGACACCTGGATCCAACCACTTATTTATGCTTTTGAGAAAATTGAACCTTGGTGGAAGGCCTCACATGCCACCTTCTTCATTGTTTTCCAGATCAAGGTTCCTTTGGGGATGTTCGTTGCCTGGAGGTTTCTCATAGAGGCGCCATAGAGATTTTTTTTTTAATAGGTTTCTTACTGGATGTCTGTGGTTTGCATATAGATTCCTGATGATTTTGCCTCCCAGTGCTATGTTTTCAAGCTTGGGGTCTCTTACCTGTAGGCCACCTTCAGCATAGGGGCGTTAAGGACTGTATCTTATCTCTTCTGAGTCCATAAAATTCAGTCTCTTCTGAGATAAGAGATAAAGAGGAATTTGAGGATTGGGTAAGGTGTATGTCAAAAATGTTTTATTTTGCCTAATAAAATTTAAAATTTATTCTTGATCTACCATTTAACTTGTTGCAATAATTTGAAATACTCTTACTTAGATGTTGTAGTTGTTTTTTATTAGGGTTGTTTTGTTAGTGGGGATTAGTTAGCATTTTTGAACTTGAGTATTCACATTCAAACGTTGTTATAGTTATTTGTTTGCAATTAACATTCTTACTTTGTGAACTCAGAAACGGTTCGCCAATGACAAAGTAGTCAATAGCACACCAGTTGAAGTGCTCCAAGATAGCAAGTGGATAAAAATTCCCTGGAAGAAGTTACAGGTTGGGGATCTTGTTCGTGTAAGTGTTTCATGTGCCTGTTGGCTTTAAATTCCATCTACCAGTTAATAAGATTAATACAGTCCTTAACTTGCAGGGCTTGTAATAATGGAAAAAACTGATAGTTTTTGGGCATTGGTGTATAAGTCAACAACAGTTATTGAAATGTTGCTGGAGTTATTTAGTGCTAATTCAAAAAGTTATTTAGGAGGCATCTTAAAATTTTACTTTGAAATTCCTTTTGCACAAAAGGGTTAATTTTTACTAGTGGAACCAAAATTCCGGTGAATACTGTGAAGGGAAACATTTACAGTGCGAAATTTTGTTGATGTCTTTTTGAAAATCATGCTAGTTGTAATTGTAATAGTTGGATCAATGCATATGTTATCATATTTTGTACAGTTAAATTAATATTGGCCTGGAAATCGTTGATTGTATGACTGTCAATAAAAAAATTGTTCTCAAGGATGAGTGTCCAGAGAGAATCGGGGTTATTTGAGAAAGATATATGGCACACATTATTTGCATACGTAGCTCAATGAAATGTTTAATTTATGATAGGATATGATGTCATTATTTATGTTGTTGATGGATGGTTAGAATTTTACATTTTGCATGTATGTTAATTCTTCTTTTGCACACAGGTTAAGCAAGATGATTTCTTTCCAGCAGATTTGTTGTTCTTGTCTAGTACAAATCCCGATGGCATTTGCTACATCGAGGTTAAGACTTGTAACTCTTTAATTGAGCTTTCAAGATCATTTTTACTTTCTATAATCACTTATGTTTTGGGGTATGATTATTTTTATTTTTGGTTCTGGTATTTATGCCTTAGGATCTTTCCAAGATGATTATTTGATAAACTGTTTTTATTATGCAGACAACAAATCTGGACGGTGAGACAAATTTAAATATCAGAAAAGCATTAGAAAGAACATGGGACTATTTGCATCCCAATAAAGCATCTAAATTTAAAGGTTTGGGGTTTTTAACAACTGTTAAATGATCTATCAATTTGATTAAACGACCTATCAGTTTGAATAAATGACCTATCAGTTTGAATGAAGTGCATGTTTTTTCTCGTTAAAGTTAACATGAGTTTGCTAGTAGGGTACTCTATTTCTCATTTTGAAACCTCTTCTTTTGATCCCTAGGTATATTATCCAAATTTTTAATCCATGAAGAGGGTTTTATGGTTGGAAGTTGGCAATGTTAATTTGCTTATATTTTTTGGTGAATGCTAGTAACTATATTAATGAATGTAGTTGAGAAAAATCAAGGATAGTAGTTTCATACCATGATTTTGAAAGATACAAAATTCATCTATCTTGTAGGTTCTTCTTAGGTCACATGATCTCTCTGCAACACAAAGGATAAGGAATAAGATCAAGATAAATGGAATTACTTTGTTGTAGACTTAGAATGATTTGCAAGTTTGGGTGGCATTATTTCCATTTTTGGCTAAAGATAAGATAATTATATCAATTTCCACGAGTGATGAAAATAGGTCAATTCGACTAGAGAGTACAGTGAGACACAATAGTAGTGTGGAAGTGCCGAACCAACTACAGAAATATGTAAAAAAAGAAGAAATAAAATGAAAATAGAATTAGTAAGAGGGGGTAAATAATAGCAGAAAGAAAGATGTTACATTGTATTCCAAGTAACAATAATGGTCCCCAAGGGTGTTGTGCCTATTGCCCCTCCTTCAAGTTCACCTCTCTTTGCCAGTGTCCCATCTGTTGCAGGTACAGCTGCAAGTGCAGCTTCCAATGCTGAAAAAAACTTTGTTGTAGCAAGACAACATGCTCAAGAAAAGAAGTATCCACTGTGGAAGTATGTAATGAGACAACAAGGGCCTGGTGCAAAGTTAGTTGGGGAGGGAATGTTCTTTGGACATGTAATTTCTGAAACATTTAGTACAACACCTACTACTGAGTTAAGGGCCATTTGTTGGCCCTTGATTGTGGACTTGGAGCATGTAAAGAGGTAAGTGCATCCAAACGAAAAGAAATGGAAAGAGAGGATAAAATTGGCTTGGGAAAGGTAGCAACAACATGTAGGAAAAACAAAAATGAGGATCCTCTTTCATTCTCGAGGAAGCCATACAGTGGATTTGGAAGTGGGATTGCAATTCATCCAGGAAGAAATAGGCCAGCTCCAAGTGGTGGTCCAATGGACAAGATATTTCTACAAGAGAGGCGAGAGGAGGGTTGATCTTACCATTGGGTTCTTTTCTATCTCAACTTCATTTCATTTTAATGTTGCACAATCTCCTTTGTTTATTGAGAGATGTTGAGCTTTAATTGAATGGGCTCCAACCGAGTATGTGCCTTCCAATTTAGAGAATCTTCGAACCACATTGTTGGTTCAGGCAAAGGAGGTGGATAAAATCCTAAAGCCTATTAAATCATCATGGCTATTGTCCATTGTCAATATTGTTTTTGATGGATGGACGAATATAGCATGCCATCCACTCATCAATTTCATTGTGTCTATATAGCACACTATCCACTCATCAATTTTACTATGTCTCTCTTGGCCCTAATACATCGGTCTCTTTGAAAGCAAATGGATGCTCTTGGAAAAATACAAGGGGCACAATATATGGGCAAGTTGTTTATGAAAGTTATTGAAGATGTAGTTGTTGATTCTTGTGCAAATTATTATAGATAATGCACATGTTTCCAAGGCTGTTGGCATGATTGTGATGCCAACATCCATAGATATTTTGGACACCTTGCATTGTTCATTCTTTGAATTTAGCACATAAATCTATTGCATTAGAATGAAAAAGATGTGCTCATTTTTTCATAGACAATATAGCAATATTGCTCCAACCATAGGCACAAGCCACCCCCGAGCACCTAGGATGTCCAAATTCACTCTCACTTTATATCACTACACCTATGGAACTATTATATATCTTTTGGGTTTAGTTTTAGTTAGACCTAGTGATTAGCTTAACTAGACACTTATATCTCCATTTCCACTCTTTTCATTTTACTTTATGCATCTTGCTTTTATAGGAGTCACTTTTACACTCCCACATTGTATTCACAATGGACGTATCTTTTAGTACCATTAGCCTACTTTTGTGGTCATTTGCTCTCATTATATCAAATTCATATTATCTTATCTTATCCTGATTGAGGCAAGTGCATCTACACTCTTGAAGTTATAAGCCATTGAAGCAACCCCACCCACTGGATGTCTTTGGCCCATATTCCCAAAACTGTCATCAACAAAAATTAGAAGAAACCTCTCTTAATGCACTCTATGGTCTATATAGGGAAGAAGGAGAAATCAAGCATCTCTTTGGTTAAAATGGAAAGGATAGTGAAAACCAAATCACAGGAGGATGGGGTCGAAGGACATGTAAATCTTCCTTAGTTAATAATGCCAAAGGTGTTTTCAGGATTATATCTACAGAGGATATTTGGCATGAGGTAATGAGAAAGAAATACATAGCTCCAGGTAGCATAGGGTAATTGATTAGAAAGCCATCAAAGAAGGGAAAAGGAGGATCAATTGCATGGAAGGCTCTAATGATAGAATATCACCTCATTGGAGACTACCTATCTTGGCTAATAGGCAATGGACAAAGGGTAAGATTGGGGCAGATCCATGGATTGGGTGCTCTCACACAAAAAGATTATCACAGAACCTCATTCACCATATTCATACCAGGAACTGCCAATATTTTTGCAGATGTTTATGACAGGGATCAACATGGTCTATGGGATACCAGGTGAAGAAATGTGGAATAGCTAGGCCTAGTAGGTGAATGGGCAGAGGAATGAATGTTAACAGATGAAAGTTAGTGGAGGTAAGATTAGATTGAAGGATCATTGTGACTCCTTAGTTTGGTCCCCAAACAAAACAAGATGATCTTATAAAGTCTCCTTGTGTTACAAGACAATTATTCAAGCAGGAGAAGACAAATGGGGACAACACATGTTGTGAAAACTCCAAGCTCCTCATAAATCAAAACTTATGGTTCATCTTACACAACCGCATCCTAACCATGGACAACTTACAAAGAAGATCATAGCAGGGACCAGGGATTTGTGTACTCTGTAGAGAGAAATAAGAGAGTGTGACCCACCTCTTCCTCAACCATTGCTACACAAAAGAAGTTTGGTCATTTGTCGGCAGCATTACTTCAGGAAAAGGAAATGAGAGGGTCAAAACATTGAGGAAAGTTTACAATCTTGTCTAGATAATGAGGAGGTTGGAAAGACCCATCACTCCATACTTGTTTTCGTTCTTTGGGAACTATGGATGACCAGGAATGCCATAATTTTCTATGAGAAAGCTATTACACCAGTCATTGAATTATAAAAATATAGGCAGCATGCAAGTACTTCCTACCAGTGGAAAAACCAAGACAACCTAGATAAATTTTTGACTTGGTCATCGAAAAAACAATACCATACGAATTTTCTGATGGGGCCTCCCAAGGAAATCTAGGCCTAGTGGAGCAGGAGGTGTTCTATCCTTACCATAACCCCACAAACTCCTCTTTGAGTGTGGCATGGGAAGGATTGCTAATAAGTGAGAACCCGAGCCAGCTCAAAAAACAGTGGGAAAAGGTGGTAACAATAAAGGAGAGCAGTGAAATATAAAATATAAAGCAACAATCATGTACCATGTAGTTGCTCCCTGAAAGAAGATTCTAAATGATCTTTACCAAAAGTAATTTCCTGGTCTTGAGCTAGAAGGGTCAGTATTTATTTACCTTGTTAATAGGGATGGGATATATGCAATAGGGACATGAGGACAGAGACAGAGCAAGAGAGACACAATGAAGCATAGATGGGAAACATAAGTTGCTCAGCACAGAGAAAATTAAGGACGGGTAAGAGTGAAAGCGATACAGGTAAATATGCACAGTTTAAGACTGGGAAAGAGGCAATGTGAAATTGGGAGTGGTGGACTAGATAGCGGATGGAGTGCCCCTGCCTTCCCCCAAAAATTTCAAGATCACAACCTTCACTTTGATAACACCTTGATACATCATTGTATCTTGCAAGTGTCCATATTGGACATTGTTTTTATAGACTATTTGGTAAGTGATAAGTTGGATGGTGATTTACCACGGTCTAGAGGACTATATATGTAGTCATTATATCCCTTTGATGGGAATCATGACCTTACACATATAACAACATCATCATTACAATTTAATTTTATATCCTTTTTACATTATATCAAATACAAATTATATTACAAGGTATTAAATACAAACTTAGAATGTTGGGACACAATAGAATCTGAGATTGAAAAAAGTCCTGACAAATAATAATCTTGTTTAGGTCATGCTAGGCAAAGCAAATGTAACACCTGTATGAAGAGAGAAGTCTCGGCCACAATTTTTTCAACACTTATCTAAGTCAGCAAATCTTGTGCTTGGAAGATACGCCTTCCATAGCAATGTTCTTAACTTCTACCCATAGAAACTCCCACCTTTCTCTCCAAAAATACATAAATATAGATTTCAAGCATCCCACATTCAGTGTCCAGTCAAGTCTTATTCAAGAACCATTGCCTCCTCTTTGGTCAGGGGTTTCTAGAGTATCTTTTGAATTTATGCACCTTGTTTCATTTTAAATCATAAAATGGTTGATTTCTCCAAGTTTACCTATATTTTAACAAATTATAGGCATTCTTGGTGCTCAGTTCCATTGCTTGAAGATACTTGTTCATTGCATTTTACAGATATGCCATGCAGAAATTGATTCACAACCATATTCAAAGGGTCGAAAGACTTTTTAACCATTTTTTCTATGCATATTGAACGCCCAAAAGCATTTCTCTCTCAAGTAAAATAGCGTTCTCATCTCCGAGGAATTTATGATTTCTTTATATGAAGCTTCACCCTTTGTAGTTTCACTACCTTTAGCGTACCGTGTATACATCTATATATATGTGAAAGCCATAAATATAGTCTTCCATGTTTATATAATACAAGGGACCTGTCTCTTTTGAGCTCTCTTGTCATAGTCAACTTGATATGATGTTTTTACTTTATCTCTGGACAGATAGCTTTGAACTACAATCACCTGTATATCTGTGAATCATGATTAAGATGGTTTCGTTTTATTTTTCAAAGCCATTGGTGGTGATTAAGTAATTGTTTATTTTGAGTGTGAAAATTATCTATTAGTGATTTGATTGCTTTTCCATTTGCCTTGTTGAATTTCTATTGTATATGAGTTTTTCTTTTCTTTTTTTCCTAAGAGAAATACAATGCGAACAACCGAATAACTCACTCTATACTTTTACTGGTAATCTTATTATTGGGAAACATACATTGCCACTTTCACCAAATCAAATATTGTTGCGGGTATGTTTATCATTCTCCCTAATTAAAGTTTATCATGGAATGCTATGAGCAAACAAGAATCCCATCAGATTATCAAATCAATTTCTATTATATATATTGTTCTTTAAGTTAATAGTCTTTTGCCTTTTAGTAATAACCAAGTCTATCTTACAAAAAAAATGCTGATATGGTTATGAGATGAATTAAGGTAATATTTTTTTTTTTTTTTTTTTTTTTTTTTTTTTTTAGACAATTAAAGTCTTTCTTGTGTATCTCATGGTTACAGGATCGAAAACAACTTATTTTAAAAGTTTGATTTACTTTTTTGATCTAGATGTTGATGATACAAAGCATTTCATTGATGTCCACAAAAGACCAAAAAATAGGCCAATGAGACTCAAAAGTACAACAATAATGATAATCTATGGGAGTCCAAAAGTAACTCCTAAAGCTAGAAGCTTAAAGCTAAAAGGGCAAGGAAAGAATCTACATAACAACAACATTGAAGACAAAACTAATTGAATATATTCATCAATGCAATGTAAGAGTGGTCTGGCCCAAAGTCACAATAGAAGTAGAAATAGATGTAGAAGAGGAGGAAGAAGAGGATTGAAAGAGAAAGAACCATTGAAAATTGAAGTCAATCTCATAAGTCCCCAAAATTAGCAAAACCAATGACAACATCAACTAGATAAAACTAGCATAATGGAGTATGGGAGGTAGCTTTAGCATTAGAATTAGGGCAGACATTAAGTTACCATTTTCGGAGAGAATCATAGTTGGATTTCTTTAGTGTTCTTTTATGTATGTGATGACCTTGAATAAACCCCAAGGCACAATGTAAATCCAAGAGGAGTTTGCCTAGAAGTTCATAAAAAATCATGTTTGTGAACAACTCTACTTCCCATGTGACATACTGACCATAGAGAAGTTACATTAAATACAATAACTAATGGCCTAAAAACAGTCTGAAATATCAAAAGTTCCAACAGAGTCTGGCCAACTTCCTTGGTTGTCAAAAATACGAGTGTTTGTGTAATAGACTCATTTTAAAAATGTCATTTTCCTAAGAAACAACATAAAGAACATTTTATAAATCGTGTCCTTGTAAATGTAATTTGAGAGTGTACTATAAAATACCATGTTAGAATAAGCAACATTCAACAACATTTAGGATGCATTGTGAGTACAAGAATAGAATGCAAATGCCTTGATTTTGCCTATTGTACTCACAAGAATAGAATGCAAATGCCTTGAACTCACAGGAGTGCAAGAATAGAATGCAAATGCCTTGATTTTTCATAGAACATAGAGTTTGGGTAAGTGATTCATTATTTTGTATTGGGACTCTGGCAGAAAGTTTGATCGTAATGACCGGGATTGAGCTTTACATTTAGTCTATCTCAAGTAGCCCAAATGGAACCGACAACTCCTAGCATCTAAAAATCAGTTGAAAGAATTCAATACAACTTGAGATTGTATAAGGATGTTCATAGTGAATGATAAGGGAAGAGATATTACCTTTGGTCCAATCGGCACTCAGTTGCGAGCATCTGCCATGTTTTTTCAATTGAAGGGTAAAATTGAGATTTGAAAGGATTCCAAGTGTTTTGTAAATGTTCTATTTTCTAAGAAAATTGATTCATTCTATTTCATTGTGATTTTACTATATATAATTATTAAAATTTGTTTGTTTGGTGACATCAGTAAGGAAAAATAGGTGATCCATATGGCATTTACTGAAATGGTATTCACTTATCAAAGATTGTATTGTAATTTTGCAGCATTGTTTCGTATGTGTCGTGGGTTAATCAAATTTAACTATCATTAAAAGTTTTATATAATTGTAAAAGGACCACTAGCTAAATGGTATACATTTTTGTGAGTTATCAACAAATAATTCATTTAATGTTGTAAATAGGAACCTAACTTCAATTGTTATAGACATAGCTTGAATGCAAGGTGGAGCGTGATTGGCCCACTGGTTTGTAGAGGCATTTTAATGTGTGCTAGATGTTCATTTCCCTTTTGCATTTAATTTGTACCTGTTTCAAATAACATACTAAATCTTGATTAGCTAAGGTTTCTATCACCTTATTGAGATGAACTTTTTGTTGTTCTCTTGATGATGTATATCAAGGATTCTTGATTTGACTACATATTTAAGAGTTCTTATTTTTCCTTTTGCAGGCATTGGATACACTTGGCTCAAAAAAAATGGAGAATTAATAAAAGAATTTTTGATGTGGTAGATAGGCTTTGAGCAGGAGGAGGTCGCCTTGCAAACTTGATTGATGAGGAGGATGTAAGTTGATTTTATTTTTTAGTATTTGCCATGATTTTAAATGGATTGTGATGTTCTATATAATATAGTATCAATGATTTTACATACTTGAGACAAAAGTGTAGCAAATGTAGAGATTTGTACTATTTGTGCATCATCAAGCATGGTTTGTTAATGAACTGCAAATGGCTTGCAGGTGCCCATTCCTGAGAAACCGGATACATAAGATGAAACATAGATTAAACGTTGGAAATGGTGTTTAAAGAAGGAAAAGGAGACAAATAGTGAGAGGCACTCTCAACGTTGAGATGTAGAATTAAAATCCATCGTAAGATACCTTTCTTACTACTCTACATCTAGTTCACTATATTTCTACATAAATTTTGATGCTGGTATGTGATTTCAAGTTATTGTTCTTGCCTAGATCGTGCCAGCGGAAAATGAAGGACAAAGAATGTTTTACTATCCACATAACTTGGATTTCGAGGGCGTGCTTACCCAATGCATCTATATTTAAATCATCTAGGTTCAGACGTTTGTCAAGGACTTCTAGAATTTGTTGAGGGTTGACCATTAGGAAAGATAGGGATTTATTGGTTTAAGATACATTTGGCCAACTTATATGGTGGTGGTGTAGATAAATATTCTTTTGAGGGCCGACCAACATTTGTTATCGAAAATGATATGAAAAATGACCGTGATGTTCAGTCACTTAATATAACTACTACACAGATTAACTGTGTATACATAATATTGGTCGCTATTTGAAACTAGATTGAAGCGTATATATAACAAGAATACTGGTTGTTATTTGGAAACTAAACTTGAATATATATGTGTTGCTATCCAGGCCAAATTTCTATAGTTGCTGAAGCTATTTAATTGCCTTTTCTCGCCTTGTTCTCAATGGCATTGTATATTGAATTTTTACATGGTATTTTGGCATTTTCAAAACGTCTTGGCATGAGAGATTATGATATTTATATCTAGAGTCCAAATCTATTATGGTTGTTTCGAATTGGTCATAATTCCCCATTCCCATGAATTTTCTCTTCTGCTCAATGTATATGTATAGAACACTTGCATGCTACGTGGGAATTTGTTGTGCTAGCCAAAGGATACAAAGCACTACCTGCAATGACTTCAAGTTGTATTATTGATGATATAATTGTCCGCTAAATGTCAAACAAATTGTCGGAGGTTTCAAATTTATTGCCTCGAATTTCTGTTGCTCACCTATCTCATTGGTATATAGGATCTTGTATTGGATGGCACTTATTTCAACATACCTAAGAAAGTACAGTATTATTTTAATCCTATCTAAAAATAGGGACTTAATCTCTAGTATATTTTTGCAGTCTTATTACGCATGATTGCACTTGATATTTCAGACTTTAGCTCAAAAATTTTGAGTTCATGTGATAACACACCGGAGACAAATCCTAGTGATCCTAAACCTTCATTAGACAAGACCCCTTTACCATTGGAAGATAGTCCTCCTCAACCAACCTTGACTAAGACCGATGATATATATTTAAATATTGATATAGCTAGTATCTTAGCAAAGGTTAATGCACATGCCCCTCTTAGTATTGATATTGTATTTTTAAATACAATATAGTCGCTTACATCTTGGAGTGTCGCTTCATAAACCACGGCCAAGATGATACCTCTTAACGCCTTTCCACGTCTAAGATGTCTCTCTTTCCATCTCCAAGATTGTTGCTCCCATAGCAAACTACCAGCCAGTAAGTCCTTGGCCACGCCGCTGTTGCCACATGGATCGCCGCTCTATGTACATCCAAGAGGTTCTCCCATAAACCACGCCGAGCTAATACCTCATCCCATCTACCTTGCCACCTTCGTAACGCCCTCTTTCCACCTTTGAAACGCCTCTTTGCCACCTTTGAAACATCTCTCTCTGCCACGCCTCTAACGCTCCCCACTCTACATCACGCTTTGAAACGTCAATTCGCCACCTTGAAGCTGCCTCTTACCATGTCCGGGAACGCCTCACTTTGCCACGCTTGCAACGCCTCTCACTTTGGCCATTTTCAACGCCTCACCGCCACGCTTTGAAACGCTGGTCTCGCTTTAATGTTTGTAATCGCCTCTTTGCCACGCTTTGTAATGTCTCACCGCCGCTTGGAAACGCTCTGGCCTTGCATCGTTTGCAACGCCTCTTCGCTTACATTTGCAACATCTCACCATTACGTTTGAAACGCCGGTTCAAGCACATTTTCAACGCCTCTCTTGCCACGCTTGAAACATCGCCTGCTTACCGCTTTGCAAACGCCTCTTTCCACGCTTGAAATGCCCAATATAGACGGAAAAACGTATCGCCGTAAAAAGGACGCCATGTGAAATGAAGTTTGAGGGGGTCCCAGGTTTCTCGTCTTCCAACACAGAGTGGCAATTAAGGGCTTTAACGCCACATCGTAATTTGACCCAAATGCAATAGTGCGCACATACATGAGGTCTATAGTTGATGATGTTGGTACATATTGATGAGTCATAGTTGATGATTAGTTGGAACATTATTGTGCCATAGGCGCTGATTACAAAGGCATGGTTGATGCACTTGTTTACTTCAGATGTGTTGATGTACGGTTGATGCACTTGTTTATGAGCTGTGTTAGTGCATGGTTGATGCACTTGTTTATGGTACGTTGATTACGCATTGGCATGGTTGATGCACTTGTTTATATACTGTGCTTCAAGTATTTCTGCTGATGCACTGTTTAGTGGTACAGTTGATTGCTGTGTTGGCATGCTGGATGCAATTGTATATGGTAAACAGCTAGTACGGCTGAATGTAATTCTGTTTATGGTACATGTTGATTATAGGTTGAAATACAAGTTGATGCATGGTTCAAAATTATTAGTACAGGTTTACAACAATATATATCCCAGTGATAGTGTGACAGTGGGTTCCATCACTCTGCCTCGTGGTAAGCATTTCTGGGCAAGGACAGTGGTTGCAGCCGTAGAACATTGGGGGTTGTAGCCCACTGCCAGCTAGAGATTTGGGAGTTGAGCTCTCAGTTGTAGCCCGGCAAACCAGGGTTGGAGTCTCCTTCCGAAATGGAAACGTGCTGAATTTGGTGCTTCCAATGAATGTAATTCTTCTCAAGACATATAAGAAAAAGCATTCCGTGGTTTTCCCGCTGACGGGTTTCCACGAAAAACACGGGCGTACCGTGCATGTGCATGGATTGTTCATTCGTTCATTGCCATTTTACTCTACAATTATTGGATAATAATGCTTCATTGATATAGCACTTGGATTATATAGTTAAAAGGGATTACATTTCTCTATTACTGATTCATCCCCCCTCTCAGTAATCCAACATTGAGAACTCTCCTGAGAGTATGACTTGGAATGATTTTGTCCCTCCCCCCCACCTCCATGAGCTAGAATTTATGATTTCCAGTGATATAGTACGTTCTCTAACTCATGTTGTTTTTGTCCTTACCTTATAACTCTTTTGGTTTATGATGAAGCGCAAAGGTAGGTATTGTGAAATATTGCTATGATGGTTTCACTAGTTATTTGATTTCACCTATCCTTCAACCAACAGGTAAGTAGAGGTAAGTAGGTAGGCATTCACATTCATTGTATATACCATCTGCATTTCATGCTAGAGTAGTTTCATTTCCATTTGTATATGCTTGTTTTCACATTTTGTACTATATATATGAGTTGGGGGTGATATCACCACCCCAAATGATTGATGACAACCTTATGTTGAGATCAAGTTGGTCACAAGTTATGCCAGAGATGATGAGGTTTTCATACAATCTATGGTGAGCACATGTCCTCAAGTTGGATCCAGATGTTATACCCTAACCTAGGGATAACTAAGGAGATTATGTCTTGAGGTGCACAGGTCCTAGACATGGAGTACCGAGAACCAGATCGACTTGAGCATGGCCCTAGAGGGCCCATCCTTTCATTCTTCAACACCTCCAATTTTTCAGCGGCAACAACATCCATCACATCAGTCTGGTCTTACAATAGAGATGGGCCTTTCTCCATGAGGTAATGAGTCTGGGTATCATTGTATGTGTCACTTTGATACTCAAAACCTTTGAATATGTGCATTTAATTATTTTTTCTTCTAACGTGTGTTTGGACCTTGTGATTTTCCACTTGACCACACCTGGGGGGAATGACCTGATGCCCTAGTAAGCTGGTACCTATAGGGTTTGGGTTGGCACTGGGGGGATCCATGATAGGCCATTGTCCGCTCCCATGATACTTACCACTTTTCATCATTTTCCCTCTCATACATCCCATTACACTGGACGGGCATTGGGTTGGCCAAATATTTAAGGGTTGTACCTTACCTTGTGGGAAGAAGGGGATAAAGGCCCAGAGGGTAAAATTAGCTGGAAAAATATGAAAGCCAAAAGAATGAAACCTTCAGATGCTTCACCCAGGGATCCCTGAGAAAGAAATAAGATGCTTCTCAGCAAGAAACAGAGGGACCCATAAAAAATAAAAAATATAAGACCTAGTTGGAAGATATGGGGTCTCATCACAAGCCAACCTATTAGGTCCATATGCATGTAGAAGTATAAAACTACCGACAACTGGTCACCACGCTAGGGTAGTGGCTCTTAGTGGAATAGCCATGAGAAAGGGGGTCTCAGCACGAGCCATCCTTCTCATTTCCATGAAATGATTGTGGGTAACATTGCCACCACTGGTCACCATGCCAGGGCAGTGCCCCCTAACTAGCCTCTTGTAAGAAAAAACAATAAGAACAAAATATAAAATGCATGAATGGGCTTGGAAACATTTGCATCCATAACAAGGTGCAACTCACCCTCATAACAAGGTAATCCATACATTTCCCYGCTATCACTGCACCCATTACCCAGACATCCCTTACCACCTCATCCACTCACATGGCCTAGATTTGAATTCATTCAAAAACATCCTACATCCAATGAGCATTAGCCCAATAGGATGTCCCAACGTTCCCTCCAAACTTGGCTTGCAGATTAGAATAGTGTCTTTTAGCACTTGTCCAAATAAAGGGGGTTTTATGCACATGTTTAATAACTTGATCATTAGATGTGATTGACATTGCTATGGTCCCTATGCATTATGAGCCCATGGAGGGCATATTTTTTGATGTTGCACGGCCACAACCGATGGACGGGTACATATGGGGAGATGATTAGTTCGAACCTCCATGGGGATAAAACCCCACCAGATGGATGTTGAGACCCCATCAGTGGGCAGAGACAGATCATAGGATTCCACCAGAGAGAGAGGAGGATGTTTCACCAGGGGTAGCCTAATAGGACTAGAGCCATGGGGGTTGTGCCCTTTCCACCATGATGTAGGCCTTGGAAGTCCCACGACCTCACTCTGGTCACCCATGATGTCATCCAACATTTTGGGATGTTTTGGAGGTAGTTGTGTGCCAAGTGGCATGTGTGGCAGGTTCTCAAGGCCCAAGAAGGCCTAACATTTTGCTCCAGGAGGCCAATGTTGCCCAAAAAGGGCCTGACATCACCCTAAAAGGGAATGAAGTCACCTTAGAAGCTTTTTTAGGGATTTTATTATGACATTTAATATAAAAACTGGATATTATTTGTAACTGGCCATATTGGCCTTTTTGACCTAATTCTGGTCATTAGTATTGTATAAATAAGGAGAAATTACCTCTTATTTTTCATCTTCTTTCACTCACACTTGTGAGGTCTGAAATTTGCGCCTTAGGGTTTTATGACTGAAATTTAGTGCGCACTTGTTGAAGGAAGGCTAATCTTGGTGTTTTTGGGCATTTTCTTGGTGGAAAGTCTTCAACTAGGTGATATGCTAGATTATTCTTGGTGAATGTAAGTAAAATTCTGCAATTCTTCTTCTTTTGAATGGTTATAGTATCTTTACTTTTCATTTTTCTAAGATTATGAAATTGTTATTTTAAAACACTAGGAGATTAAGCACATGTTATTTTACTTGTCTCAATAGCTTTTCACCTACTAGATTGTGCCAAGGAGCCATTTGTCTTGAAGCCATGGCCAAGGGCCTTGCCATTGTAGCACCCTAGCACTTGTTGCTTCATCTTAGCTATCACTTGCTTCATATTTGATTTAAAGAGGGAGAAAAATATACTAAGGCCTAGGGTTATCTACACCTTAGTAGTCATTTTCCCCTAGGGTTTGTTGGTTGAAGCCTTGGCTTACCAACACTTCATTCATCAACCCCTCTTGTCTTTGGCTCTCCTATTATCATCCTTTTTCTTCAACATTCACTGCCACTTTATTGACTCGATTTTCCCTAAGATATCACTAGTCTAAGTCCTCCATTGAGTAATTGATCAACACAACCTTCAAAACCTACTCTTTGAACAACCTACTAACACTTTCTAACCCTAGAATAGCTTGATATACTAACCTACTTCTTGTTGTTACTAAAGTAAGTCAGAGCCATTAAATAAAACATTAAAAGCTTATAAAGCAATTGTAAAGGATGAATTATACTTTGTCTTATGTGCTTCTGTCAAATGCTAATATTATGATTTCAATGGTTAATTGTTTTCAGTCATTTTGAAGCTAGTTTCAAGACATTTTATGTGAATTATTTCTCTATAAACATTGTTGTTATAAGATTTCTGTTTACTTCATCATATTCAACAAATTGCTTTATTTAAGATAGTCAATGGTTTTATGAAGTGATAACTAACAAGTGCTCTTGAAAATATATAGTTTTCCTATTGCTTTGTTCTGGGAAGGTACACTTCTATCATATAATCTCTTCATTGGTTATTTAAACCAAACTTTCTGATCGGTGGTGACTTGTGAGAGGGGACCTTTACCTAGCTATTTTCACTTTGCCTTCTCAAAAATTCAAGTCATTGGAGACGTCTCCCTTGGACCTACCACCCTAAATAGAAAGAGACATCCTATTGAGGTGAAAATGATAGGATTAGTCTCTAGTTACACCAATTTCCTCTTCTTTAACCTTTCCTACTATCAAAGTACAAATTGTGTGATAACAGACACTAGTCATTTATTTTTTTCATTGGAGATATAAAAACATTGCCTTGGGAAACATGAAATTTTATCGTTTGAAATATCTCTTGCTTGGAGTTGGTTTTTCACATGAGGAGTCTTCCCCTACTAGGGCATCCCATCTCTGCCACTACTTTAATTATTGTTCCAAACTTTAACCTACATCCATTAAGGCTGCATAACCCTTGCTACTAATTCACTCTTAACTCCTAAACTAACCCTAGAATAGCTCCTAAATTTTGCACATTTACTCTACTAAATAGAGAACATATTTTGGGCTAATTGTTGGCATATTTTGATGGTGTAATTTGCCGATATAAGTGACTAAAATCTACATCCATAAGGCTTCAATTTTCTGCAGTAATATACATGTTATAACAGCTTGTTTTATTTACCCTCGAAGTGCCATATTTCATTTTTAATTGATTGGCTAACTCATTGATAATATCATTGGTTAATATTATGATTTTATATACTGATTTGGATGCTTTATATGCTGATATAATCTGTTTTCCATTTCTGCAAACTAGGGACACCAAGCTTAACTTATTGATCCATACTAAAATATTTCACTGCAAGTTGGATTTTCTTGTGTCTCAGGTAGGTACAATCATTCGGACAAGTATCACATATTTGGGGAATTTTTTTCTTGATATACAAGGAATATCCCTTCACATATCACTCCATTTAGACTTGACCTATAGGGGCCCCACTTTCATCTCCATCCATCTCTATCTCATTCCTCCTAGGGTCACCAGGATCACCTCCCTAGAGTGACCTAATCACTCTTGAAGTGTGGGACCTACATCGAGGTGACATTGGTTGTAGTATTCCCAAGTTGTAGAACTATTTTTTGTGGTTGGGTCAGGATTTTCCCAACATACAACTTGTTCTATAAAATTTTGGTGCCATTGCTGGGGAATATTTTGAATCTTCTTCATATCCTAATGAAAGTTTGGTAAGCTATCCCAAAGCCTTTCCCTTAGCTTGTCTGGCGAATCCACCTAAGGGATGTTCCCTTTCCCTTTTTCTTGATGAGATCATATTGAAGCTCATCTGGAGAATCCACCTTCCAATAATCCTTGTTTCCCCAAACCTTTTCTCTCTGGGAGGTTCAAACCTTCTAAGGTTTATGAAAGAAGACCTCCTCTCAAGTCTCACATTTCTAAAACCCTTTTCCACAATACCCTTCCTCTTGTTCCAATGGCTCGCCCTTGGGAAAGGGACCTCTACAAACCCATTAACATGGCCAATATGCAAGGTTACCCTAATAAAATGCCAAGAGAAGTCAACAAGTGGTTTCCAAAGTTTCGAGGAAACAATGTGATAACTGCTGAAGACCACATTTATGTCATGGGTCAGGACATGGACAATGCAAGTATTGAACATGAAGATGTGGTCACAAGGTTATTTTCTTCATAATTGACTAAAGAAGCCCTTGATTGGTTTAGAGGACTCCCTGATAATCATCTCACATCCTATGATTATTTTCCCAACTTATTCAAGGGCAGATGGTCGAAAAAGGTAGATGGCAGGACACTTGGGATTCAGTTCAATCAAATAAAGAAAAAGAAGAATGAAATATTAAAGGAATTCATTTCCAAATTTGATAGGTTGTACAATCAAATTCCAACATATTACCATCCTACACCACCATCAGTTCGTCTCCTTTACATGAATTATTTTGAAGGGAAGTTCTGACACATTCGCAAAGACAAAAATCCCACATCATTGGCAGAGGCTAAATATTTCAGTATCGACATTGAAGAGAATATCCTTGATTCAAAAATAGAACCTTTTCAATACCCTCGTGCCAAGACAGAGGAAATAATAAAGGTTTCCAACAAAAATGTTCCTAATCTGATTTCTCTTCTGACTCATAAGATAGACCAAACGAATACTCAGTTTGTCCAGATGTAGAATCAACTTATGAACCATATGACTACAGTGGAAAGAAACCAATCTTCTGCCAAACCTTAGTTTTCCAAACAACAGAGAGATGCCACCGGTTGGAAACCAAGACCTCAACAAGAGGAAAAGGCCCTAGATAATTTGAAACCTATTGGGATAGTTGATATAGAAGCTTGGTGTCTCCCATGCCAAGAACCCCATAGGGAAGATGATTTCCCCCGACAAGAGAAATATTATCTTGATGATATAAGATTCATGGATATGATTTTCAATTTCGATGATGAACGAATTACCCAAGAACAAATCAATGAATCCAAAAGAATAGGAGAAAGAGAGGAGAGACTTTGGGCCTTAAATAAATTGACATATTATCAAAAGAAGGAATTAAGAAGGAGGGGAATTATAACCTACACCAGAAGAAAAAATGATTCATCCTCTCCATCACAACATGATACTCTTCTTCCATTAGTAGAAAGGTGGCTCCACCACCTCCATTGTCAGTATGTGAGTTGCTTCCTAAGCCAACTCCTACAGATGAAATTCAGTTAAATATAGATGTTGTGAGCATGTTTGGAAGACTGAATATGATGATCCCATTAATAGAGATGTGTAAGATCCCCTCTGTGTAAAGAGAAATTTTGAAAGTCTTTCAAGTACCAACCGAAAAGGAGGATCCTCTGATCATTTTGAGCACTATGTATCTCGATCTGCCAAGGGACAAGAACCCTCCTTTTTGTCTTTCATTAGGCATGAATGGCCTCCGCTTGAAAAACTGCATGCTTGATTCAAGGGCCTCAACAAATGTCATATATTTGAAGGTAATGAAACAACTTAGTTTGAAGACAACCCACCTATATGGAAATATATGTGGTATTGATTCCAAAAAGGTCAATGTTCTCAGGGTATGTGAGGACATTGTGGATTTCTTGATTGATTTTCCACATATCAACATTCTCATGGACACAGTAGTGATCAACATTCCAAATTCTTGGGGGATTCTCTTATCTTGGAGTTGGTCCACTACTCTTGGGGGTTTTCTTAGCATATATCTCACCCATGCACAAATTCCTATGGGAGATGCCTCTTTTCAGATACTATACAATCGACAGAAAGATAATAGACATGTGATGAATCCTGATGGTCCTGATTATGACAATGAATGAGATTATGATATGCTCCCATGGAACATTGAGTATGATCCATATGAGTTTCCCTTTATGCAAGAGGACTCCATATACATGCTTCTTCCATGGACAAATCAATACAAAGAGAAACTTGCAAAATATCATGGAAAGGAACCAGGGTCTATGCAAATTTTGAAGAAATAATATTAGAAACATGAAGAAATCGTTAAAGAGACAGTCCACATAGAGCCTCCACATGATGAGAATTCACCTTGCATATATTTCAATGAAGGAATTATTGTGCTCATGTGGGACAAAAGAAAGGGAAAGCCCCGATATGACCAAAAAGACTAGAATTCATGGATTGGACCTTACATTGTCAAGAAGAAGTATGACAAAGAAATGTATTATTTGACAGCATTACATAAGAGGAAGATGCCACTCTTCTCCAACCTCACATCTAGGTCACATGACTTCTTCAGCCCATTCCCCAGGTAAGTAGGTAATTCATTTTAATTCCATGCATTTGCATCTTGATTGCTCATATTAGTTTAGATGCATTTCATTTTCATTTTTCTCTACTTGCATATTGATTTGATGCTTAGTTTATAAATTTTTGAAAAAGTGTCAAAATTTTCTTTTTTCTGTCTTAGTTGGTTTTGATTATGATCATATGAGAACAAGGATGAGTAGGCCATCGTCCACTTGACAATTTGATGTTTCCTTCCAGGCATAGGTCTACCATGAGATGTTGCAGTTCTCATGCACTCTACGATGAGCACATGTCCCCAAGTAGGAGCCAGATGTTATCCCCATTTTGTGGACAGTTAAGGATATTATGTCTTGAGGCCCTCGGGTTGCATATATGGAGTGGCGAGAGACTACATGACCAACAATACCATTTTTCATAGTTGGAGACCCCTCTCACCACCAAAGATGGTCACACATTTCCAAATGGCTTAAGGAAGGAAATGGGCCTTGCTCCATGAGGTACAAGTTAGTATTATGGTGAGCATCATTTCAATATTTAATCCAGTTGAGTATGTTATATCTTAGATTGCTCTAGATTTCATGATATATGCTTGGACATTATGCCTTTTTCCCTGCTTCACCTTGTTGGTTGACATCATTCCCTAGTAAGTGGTCTTCCTTGGGGATGGGTTTTCTACTAGGAACTCCATTAAAGACCCATCATACTCTTCCTGACCATACTTACCAATTTCCATCATTATTCCCATCCACTTCCTTATTTCTTGGGATTTTAGGGTGTATTGACCCAATAAGGGGTTGTCCCTCATTATATGGAAAGAAGGGGCTGAAGGACTAGAGGGATTGATGTTGGGTAAAAGATAAAATCCTTGTATGAACCTTCCAAATTCTTTACCCAGGGATCACCCAAGAAATAAGTGGAACACTTATCTTTAAGTAAAGGGGACCCACAATATAATAAAGAATGCTTAAAAATGTTAGTTGAAGGATATGAGGTGTTATAAATCAGTATTTTCCTTGGGATATATCAAGGAAACCCCAAGGTAACCATTTCAACCTACTTTAGAATGTATTTCTGACCTACACAATCAGAGAGGGCTCTCTCAAGGGACAAAAGGCTCTAAGACTAAAAAGATATTCAACAATAACATTCAGAAGGTCGGATTTCTGATAAAAACAAGTTTTTTTTTTATAAAATTTGGTAGGACAAGCAAGGGAAATGTATCATTGGTCAATGGATTCAAAACATGAAATCTCAATGCCTTAACAGTCAATGGCTAGTTGGTTTCTTTCTGAAGGTTTGAGGCAAAGTAAGCACTATGTTCAACAATTGAGAGTTTATGAAATGAGAGTTTGAAAAGAGGGGGAAGTCCACCACAGTAAGAGAATATACCCATGGATGAATTCTTATTGCAACTTTATAATAACATACATAGATGGAAACTACTAGAACATAGCACTAAGCAAGAATGAATTATGAACCAATGATTTACAAACAACACAATAAGCATTTGTTGTATGAATGGAGCATTAAACTAGAACGAATTCCAAACATTTCCTCTTAGTCAAATACTACAAAGATATTAAAAATAAATGGTAATGAATATAACATAGTAAATTTACAATCCAAACATAACACTATGATGAATCTCAAACTCCCAAAGGAGATAACTTCTGCATTGAACTGCAAAACACAATTCAGAGTCTTTATACCCAGGAACAATAGAAATGGCTCCTCCAGCCAAGATTCCAACCCTCTTACCTTCTTGTACAATGAATATATATCCATATAGGTCCTTTCAAGCTCACCCATTCTAACTCCAACCCCTTTCCCAAAATATAAACAACTACAAACAGAAAAAAAACATGTTTTAACTAATTTCCTGCTTTTCAGGAGGTGAAATTCTGAAAAATAGTCTTCCAAACACTGCTTGTAATTCTCAAACCATAATAGTTGTGTACAATCTGAGAGAGGTGTTTTTAATATAATATTTTTATGAAGAGAAACCTCTCTCAATTTTATCAAATTCAACTCTAGCTGTCCGAAATAGGTGTCACAAAAACATGTCTCAAACAAAAAATCATGAAAAATGAAAAAATTGGGATCAAAGATTCCTTCGAATCTCCCAATCCATGACACCTTTTTGAAAAATGAAAGAGGTTAATTTTATTGGGTACATGCTTGACAATAATTTCCTTTGGAATTTTAAAATTCATCTTGGTTCACTTGGAAATCCTCTTGGAAGTCAACTGGTCAAAAATGTTAGTTCAACAGTCTTAAAACAAAGTTTCAGCAGCACATTTTGTAGCATGTGTCTAAATATGTAGCGCCTAAGCCAGTTCATAGTACCAAAGGAGAATCAAGTGACCAAACCATTCCTGACCTCCAAACAAGATAAAAAATCTCATGGAGTACCTGATGGCTATGAGGTTGATGTTGGTAATTTCATACTTGCACTAGGATGCTTGCAACCTATCCAACCTACAACCTTCTTCCTTAACTAGTTCACAACGCAAGTTCGCAGTGCCAACTCAACCATAGCTTGCATACTTCGACGAGGATTTTTTTTGATGGAATGATATAATCCTTGGATAACATGATCAATCTTATGTATTAACATTTGTCTCCACATGGGATGGAGACCTCCCTATGAGGCTCCAAGAACATGCAATTCTAGTGCCTTATCCATGGGCTGTTCCCAACCTTTAACCTATGCAAACTTCTATGACCTATGAACTTCAACTGAAACCAAATGAAAACTGAAAACTAACTGCTGAAAGAGATGCTTAGGGTGCTGAGATTATTTCACACAACCTACCTACCCTAAGCTAGCCCCTGAGCCGTTTGATCAAGTGAAATGAAAAATCCAATGGAGCCATGCAATCATCTCGTCCACTGGTTGGATCCTTTACATGAGTTTCTTCAAAGGCAATAGGGAATACCTAATTAAAGGCAATGCATATAAGAGTTTGAAATTAGTTTCATCACTGACCAAATCTAAAAACTTAAGCACACTCATTGACTGCAAACATGTTGCAAAAGGATCTTGCATCTCATGAAGAAAAACCTCTTGTTGATCAACACATATAAAACAATTATCTTCAGTTTCATATGTTGTTTTTTGTTTCAATACTTTATACTCACCATCAGCCTGGAAAGAGTTTGGAAATGACCCCTGATGTCCTTCAAAAGAAATGCTATTTTGATTTTCAAAGGAAGAAAGGAAAACTGTTTGCTAACCAACTTGTTCTTGAAATAAAGTTTTAGGAAATGAATGGTTCGAATAGAAAACTACCTGACTATTCTCATATCCATGATCACTTAAAATATTTATATCTTCATCATCTTCACTTTCAAATTCACAACTACTTGATGGCTGCAAACTTGAATTGGTAAAACCTTCCGCATAACAAACTATGGGATCAATAACATCTTCATAAGGTTGCTGGTTTATAAGATGGTGAACTCTCTCTTTCAGAAATTGGAATGAATAAGAGCACAGGAGTAGACCATTTCCTTCAACAAACTCGATACCTTTTTATTGTCTATCATCATGGCTAAAATGTGTGGGTTGTAAAACTTCATAAGACTGCTAAAAAGAATCATCTCCTAAATATGAACCTAAAAATGGTTGCTCTAGAAGAAAAATGTCATAATCATCATAGTACTCGTCATAAGGAGGTAAATTGGAAATCTCTTGAATATCCATAGAAAAAGGATTTGTATCAACAATTGGTGAGTCATCCAATTGATCATAATATGTTGTAATATTATCCTCATGACGAAATAAACACAGTTCCAAATCAACCTCTTCTTGTTGTCCATGCCTATTCTCACACTTTTTAAGACTCAACACTTCATCCTCCAACTTATCTGAAAGCTTTCCACAAGCTCTGATATTGTCCTCCACCTCTTGGGCATTAGAGAACATCTACTGCAAAGACACAGACTTCTTCTCCAAGAGATAAAAAGAGAAATATGAATGAAAGGTCATAGCATAATATAACTTGGAAGTACCTTCAGTTGGTTGGATCTTTTCGGGTATTTTGTAATAATGACTAGCAAATCTCTTACTGAAATTTGAGACAATTTCATTATTCATTCTTCTCATGGCATAAAATTCTAAAAGGAATAGTTCCCACGACTTTATTTTGCCCCAAAATTTCAAAAAAACATGACTTAGTTCCTTCCATGAGCCGATTGACTCAGACAACAAATGACTAAACCATTACTTGACATCCCCTCGTAAAGACTAGGAAAAGGGTCTCATACAAACATCATCATGCTCAACTTCAAAGAGGTCAATGAAATGCTCAAAATAATGAATATGTTTTTCAGTTGTAAGGTTCTCAATTTCTCCATCAAAAATAAGAAGGTATTTGTAATGCTTTGGAGGAAAATCATGAAGAATGGAAGGCAATTTTAAAGGTTTGTATCTCTTTTAATCTTGGAAGATACAAGAATAGGTACAAAAGATGATATATCAGCTTTGATTTCATAAAACTTACAAGGTTGTTCAAGGTTATCATATGACTCAGATAAAGGGTCTTGGTCATAATCAACTACATGAGAAGAAGATATATTTACAGTTTGTAGTGAAGGATATACAAGAGTGGGTTCATGGTCTTCATTTGAATGCAGCAAATGAAGAAAAATTCTTTTGGAAAAATTAGGAAAGGACAAGAAGATATTGATAAAATAGAATAATACTTCTTGAAGAAAACTCAAGCTTGAGTACCTGATTCTTCCATACTATACTTCCATATATCTTTCATGTGAGCTCATCCTCCAGTGGAGTCTGTAAATTTGATTTAATCAAGAGTGGAGTCGCCAGGTGAAAGGTACATAGCCTTCTTGGATATGACTGTTGTTCACCATCAACAATCATCTCTAAAGATTTACCATTCTTTCCCGAGGAAGATGATAGCTTTGGTTCCCCGGCAACAACGCCAAGATGTTATCACTCGGTATTTTCCTTGGGATATATCAAGGAAACCCCAAGGTAACCATTTCAACCTACTTTAGACTGTATTTCTGACCTATACAATCAGAGAGGGCTCTCTCAAGGGCCAAAAGGCTCTAAGACTCAAAAGATATTCAACAATAACATTCAGAAGGTCGAATTTCTGATAAGAACAGGTTTTTTTTTATAAAATTTGGTAGGACAAGCAAGGAAAAGGTATCATTGGGAAATGGAGTCAAAACCTAAAATATCAATGCCTTAATAGTCAATGGCTAGTTCGTTTCTTTCTAAAGGTTTGAGGCAAAGTAAGCACTATGTTCAACAATTGAGAGTTTATGAAATGAGAGTTTGAAAAGAGGGGGAAGTCCACCACAGTAAGAGTATCTACCCATGGATGAATTCTTATTTCATATTTAGAAGAACATACATAGAGGGAAACTACTATAACAAAGCACTAAGAAAGAATGAATTATGAACCAATGATTTACAAACAACACAATAAGAATTTGCTGTATGAATGGAGCATTAAACTAGAATGAATTCCAAAAATTTCCTCTCAGTCCAATACTAGAAAGATATTAAAAATAAATGGTAATGAATATAACATAGGAAATTTACAATCCAAACATAACACTATGACGGATCTCAAACTCCTGAAGGAGATAACTTCTGCATTGAACTGCAAAATGAAATTCAGAGTATTTACACCCAAGAACAATAGAAATGGCTCCTCCAACCCAGAGTCCAACCCTCTTACCTTATTGTACAATGAATATATATCCATATAGGTCCTTTCCATATCACCCATTCGAACTCCAACCCGTTTCCCAAAATAGAAACAACTACAAACAGAAAATGACATGTTTTAACTAATTTCCTGCTTTTCAGGAGGCGAAATTCTGAAAAATAGGCTTCAAAACACCACTTGTAATTATCAAACCATAATAGTTGTGTCAAATCAGAGAGATATTTTTGTATATAAGATCGTTATTAAGAGAAACCTCTCTCATTTTTGTTAAATGCATCTCCAGATGTTCGAAATAGGTGTCACAAAAACATGTCTCAAACAAGAAATCACGAAAATTGAAAAAATTGGGCTCAAAGATTCCTTCGAATTTCCCAATCCATGAAACCTGTTTGAAAAATGAAAGAGGTTAATGTTATTGGGTACATGATTGACAATAAAATCCTTTGTATTTTTAAAATTCATCTTGGTGCACCCAAAAATCCTCTTGGAATTCAACTGGTCAAAAATTCTGGTTCAATAGTCTTAAAACAGAGTTCCAACAGCACATTTTGTAGCACATGTCTAAATCCGTAGTGCTTAAGCCAGTTCATAGAGCCAAAGGAGAATCAAGTAGCCAAACCCTTCCTGACCTCCAAACAAGATAAAAAATCTCATGGATTACCTGATGGCTATGAGGTTGATACTGGTAATTTCATACTTGCACCAAGATGCTTGCAATCCATCCAACCTACAACCTTCTTCCTTAACTAGTTTTCAACGCCAGTTCGCAGCGCCAACTCAACCATAGCTTGCATACTCCAAGGAGTATTTTAGTTGATGGAATGATATAATCCTTGGAGAATATGATCAATCTTATGTGTTAACAGGAGGTCTCATCATGAGCTGACCTACCATGTCCATGGATATCTAATGGTATGGAATTGCCATCATCTGGTCACCAAACTAGGGTAATGGCTCTCAGTTGCATGGCTGAGAGAAAGTGGGTCTCATCACGAGCCAAACTTATAATTTACATTAGGTGTTTGTGGGTGACATTTCCATTATCTAGTCACCACGCCAAGGCAATGACCTTCAACCTCTTCTTAAAATTATGAAAGAATAAAATAATGGCAATTAATGGGCTTGGAAAAAGTGCATTGTGGACGAAGGTACCACACACCCTCTACAAAGGCACCCATGAATGAGACACTACGATACCTTGTATGTCATGATCCCTATTCCCATTGAGTCATGACCCCAACCACTTCACCCACTTTACATGGCTTAGAGAAGGATCTCTTAGAAACTCTCCTTGACCTAGGCAAAGATCTACCCAATATGACATCTCGTCAACCCTCCCATATTCAAGCTTGAAAAATCACATAGTGTCTTTGAGAAATTAATTGTTTGATATAGTGATCTTTGATGCACATGCTTAGGTGGCTCATTTATTTATTGGATTCACTTATCATGATGTTATGACTTGAGATCATTGGAGGGCATGCTCATTTGTCTTTGCAGGACCTAGTTGGTGGACAGTTTTGGGAGAACAAGCCTAGATTGGACTTCCATGGGGCTGAAAGCTGCCAGGTTGGATGCCAAGGGTCCACATACTAGATCACCAAGATGAATAATTGAAGACCTTGAAGATGATGTGGAATACCTATCCCATTCCTCACATGCTAAACGATTTTCCCAGGATGGGAAAAACATCTTCCTTTTGAGCTTGACATCATACTTGCAGGCTAGGGTTTGGTGATGTTGTTGCCACACATTGAAACATGGAAATTTTGAGGAGGATGATACCTTGGCCACGGGGATATTGCATAGATGCTTGACACGTGGCCTTTGGAGGCATATCATAGCTCCTCCAACACCAACAACTTGTCCCAAGTGGAAAAATGTCCCCTAAAGGGGTGATGACCATATAAAATTAGGGTTTTATTTGTGCAAAAGTGAAAATTTAAATGAATTGTTTAATATTAATTTGTTAAAGGAGGAAATATTAGGGTTTTTGACCCCTAGGATTTTGTTTTACCCATTAATATATGGACAAGTCACCTTGGTGACATTTTGTATAAATAAGAGATTATAAGATCTCATTTTAACATAAGTCTCCCTCTTGTGACAGGACATGATCTGAAATTTTAGCTATACGGAATATTTTGTCTCTTGTGCATTTATTTATGGCTATCTCTTGTGAATGGTTGATGGGGAAGTGAGGCACTAGTCTTGGAGGAATGATTTATAGATTTATGGTGGATTGTCTTAGCATTTCTATTGATTTTTGTATGGTCCTTTACTCTTATGCTATCATTTTTTCAAGTTAATGATTGTTGTGCTAGGAGATAAGTGGGAAGTGAGAGTGTTTACACCCCCACTCTAGTCTCCATCATTTATTGCTTGAAGTTCATTGATGTTGCAAGGCTTTGTTTGAGGAAGTAAGAGGATTTACACCCCTCATTCTCAAACCCTAACTACAGATAATTTCCTTGGTAAGTAAGAGGATTTACACCCCCAAGGAAGTAGCATCTCTAGTCCATTTATTTGACTCCATTAACCCAATTTTAAAGGAATTAGTCATTTATATTTTGCATTGGAGATATAAAAACATTGCCTTGGGAAACGTGAAATTTTGTCTTTTGAAAGATCTCTTGCTTGGAGTTGGTTTGCCACATTGAGAGGAGTCTTCCCCTACTAGGGCATCTCCTCTCTCCCACTACTTTAATTTATTTTTCAAACTTTAACCTACAACCATTAAGGTTTTATAACCCTAGCTACTAATTCCCTCTTAACTCCTCAAAACTCACCCTAGACTAGCTCCTAAATTTTGCACATTTAATATAATAACTAGGGCACATATTTTAGGCTAATTGTTGGAATATTTTGATGCTGTAATTTGATGATATAAGTGACTAAAATATACAGCCACAAGGCTGCAATTTTCTGCAGAAATATACATGTTATAATAACTTGTTTTATTCAGCCTCGAAGTGCCATATTTCATTTACTATTGATTGCCTAACTCATTGATACTATCATTGGTTAATCTTATGCTTTTATATATTGATTTAGATGCATTATATGTTGATATAATATGTTTTCCATTGAAGAAAACTAGGGACAACAAGCTTAACTACTTGATCCATACTAACATATATCACTACAAGTTGGATTTTCTTGTGTCTCGGGCAGGTACAATCATCTGGAGAAGTATCACGTATTTGGGGAAAAATTTTCTTGATATACAAGAAATATACCTTCACATCTCACTCCATTTGGAATTAACCTCTAGGGGCCCCACTTCCATCTCCATCCATCCCCGTCTCATTCCCCATAGGGTCACCTAGATCGTCTCCCTAGAGTGACCTAGTCGCCCTTGAAATGGGAGACCTACATCGAGGTGACATTGGGTGTAGAATTCCCAAGTTGTAGCACTTGATTTTGTGGTTGGGTCAGGATTTTCCCAACCTAAAACTTGTGCTATAATAGGTCTAAAACATCACCAAAGTTTCATCCACACCCCTTTTGATTAAAAACAAACTATTAAAATGAATGCATAACTAAAACTTATTAGATACTTTCATTTTTCTAGGGTAAACTAATAAGTTTAGGCTAGGGCCTTGGCATAGGTTGGAGAGTAAATTTCTCCAAAGACACTAAACAAACATAAGTGTCTGAGATAGAGAGTGTAGAATCTATTTTTTTGGTATAGCATGGTCTGAAAGCTCCTCTAACACATGAGTTAAACATGAGGTCATGTAAGGAATAACCAAGGAGATTCCCCTCCAGAGATAGACCGAATATAGTGGAAAGATTGTGTATTAGGGGTATCAATTACACCCATACCTATGTGAGAGGTGGTGCTTTCAAGGTTTCATGATTTTTTACCCTACCCACACTTTCGATCCTGACTGTCAACTATATCCATTGGTCACCGACTGCAAGCTAGTATCTATAGTTTCTCCTCCTAGGTGTATCACAAGGTGACTGCGGGGGTTTGTCGTAGTACCTTGGGAAGATTTTGTATCACTCACTTCAGTACTATTGGAGGGTACCGCGCAAAGCATTGTTGGAAGATTGGTTGTTGTCATTGATGTCAACCCTAGTCATGGGTTTTGGACCGCAATATTGATGAAGCTATTTGGACATGAAGGAAAATGTGCATGCAGATACAATACTCATGGATGGATAGTATACATCATGTTTTTTTCGGTGGTATGTGGCAGGTCACATGGATCCTCATGGTTGAGGAGAAATGAATTTTT
>SNQJ01S0106476.1:0-29866 GCA_010110895.2 Picea sitchensis | reverse complement strand
ATGTTCAAAATTTTGTCGCTAAATGTATGGTTTGTCAATAGACTAAGGGAGAGGCAATCAAGACCCCATGTCTCCTACAAGCATTATCTATACCAAGTGATTAATGTTGGGAAGAGGTTTCGATGGATTTTATTATCAGTCTACTAAATTCTGGAGGAAATAATGCCATCATAATAGTAGTGGATTGACTCACAAAGTATGTCCTTTTTCCCCCTTTCACATCCTTTTAAAGAAAGTACAATATACACAACATTCTTGGAAATAGTTTAGAAGTTGCATGGAATCCCTAAGGTCATTGTAAGTGGTAGAGATCCAATTTTCACTGGAAATTTTTGGACTGAATTATTTTCTTGTTTGGGTACTCAATTGGCTCACAACTCCTCTTACCATCCTCAATCTAATGGGAAAACTAAAATTTTGAATAAATGTCTACAAGGGTATCTTCGTTTATTCGCATATGATAAACAAACACAATAGGTCAAGTGGTTTCCCTTGTTGGAATGGTGGTATAATACATCCTTCCATAATTCATAAAAAAAAATGTCCACATTTATGGTACTTTATGGATATCATCCTCCACCCTTCACATCACCCTTGAAAGAGAAAGTGAAGGTTCAATAATTGGAGTACCACATAGAGCACCAACAAGAGGTCCTCAAACTATAAAAGTACAACTTGGATACAACACAAAATAGGATGAAACAACAAGTAGATCAGCAACACAACAAAAGGGAATTTGAAGTGCAGGACTGTGTATTTGTGAGGCTACAACCATACAAACAAATTTCCCTCAAGGAACAAACGAAGGAAAATAAATTAGAACCCAAGTATTATGGTCCCCTTCCTAATGATTGAATACGTCAATGCTTAGACTATAGCGAACCTCATTGTCAGACTCAAATGTAAATCCTAATATGAGATTCAGAAAACAAATGGTTTCACTGTCAGGACACTTCACATGTGTATGGAATCTTAGTAGCATGACTAGCACCCTAACCCAAGGCTACATAGAGAATTAGTGATTCAAGTAGATTGATTGTTTTAAGAAACAATACATTAAAGGTGTTCAGTCCTGATGGATGCATGACAACCATAACAACTATGAAATATTTTGGGTAGATTTCCTAGTGGTTCTATTTGAGTGGTTGAAGAGATTGGGAGAACACCCATAACTAGATTGGAAGAAATGGAGGGAGATCCAATGGGATGTCCATAATTTGATTTCTCTACAGAGGTTTTTTCGTGAGGTTGCAAGGGTTTTCAACTATTAGGTGAAACCAACCATCAAATGATATACATTATTGAATTTGTAGTGGAGTTGAACAAAACATTCTGAAAAGTAGAAGAGAAACTCAAGAAAATAAGTTGTGGAAGGCTGATGAAGGAGGTCGCGACATGGGTGAAAATGTTCTTGGGAAGAGGAGGATTATATTCCCTTCAAACCACCAACAATGGAAGTGTGAGTACTTGAACATGGGGGTGACCTGGGATGGAGTGGGAAAAAGTAGGTAACTAAAGCACGATGATACCATGAAGGAAGCATGGGCTCTAGAGAGAGCAAAGAAAACATTGAAAAAGGATGCAATAACCAAGTGATGGATAAAGAGGATTGAGGATATTCATTGAAGATCGGGGGTGGTGAAGGAGACAATGAACATAGAAGGGAGTATCGAAGAACAGCTAAAGGAATTAGAGGGGTTGTGAAAGAGAGGAGAAAAGGTCGGATAGTGACTGCAATAATGAGGATTGGTAGTAGAGTAGATTCTAGAGAGTGGACTAGAAGTATAAATCAGTGTCTAGAGAGTTGGAGGAGCCGATGGATGGAATAGATAAAGAAATAAATAATGTTCATTCAAATAGATTAGGTACCATACAACAAGGATTTGCATCCAAAAAAAATGCAGACTAGAATACTGAAAGGAGCAAAAGCATTGAGCTCCAAGTAGGAGAAGCAGTTCACAATGTATTATAGTTATTTTATATGGAAGAAAGGAAGGAATAAGACATCACATGGCCTAAGGATAATGGATCTATCCCAAACAATCATCACCTTTTATGCATTCTGGAAAAACTGTGGTAACCATTAATTTATTTTCTAGTTCTAGTTTACAAGCATATTCTAACAATGGAGTGAAGGATATAACTGGTGGAAAATCGAGTGGATGAAGTAACATTGGTAGCAGTTGTGGTATAGTAGTGGCCTTTAAATCTAGTTCATGAGGAGGATCCAATATGATTGATCAACTAGACCCCAAAGGTTTTATTTTAGTAAGTAATCTAACATACAACATGGTTGAAGCAACCGAAATAATGGTAATGTGCCTTCCTAGGTTTTGAGGGAAAGATGGTATTGATGCAAAGCAACATTGGTTCCTGTGTAAATCAATATGGAGGGAAAAGAGGGTCATGACACCAAATACCAAGCTAGTAGAGTTCCAAGCCACTTTGAGGGGGGAGGCTCTATAATGGTATATGAATTTCATCAAGACATACCCTCAAGGTACACCCAATACCTTGGATGAAGTGAAAGTAGGATTTGTGGATAGATTTTAGAGACCAAAATTAGAGCAATAAAGTTGTGTTGAGCTAAAGGTGATTAAATAGTGGGTAGAAAAGAATTCTTGGAAATATGATTTGTATTTTTGGTACTTACTCGATAGAATTTCATACCCCATCCATGAGATGCAACATAAAGAGTGGTTCATCCAGGGATTGTTTACCCTAACGATAGTTCCCTTGATGCAGGGACAATGGACCACTCAGTAGGATGCCTTGGTGTAGGCAATGAAAATTTATTTGGAGAATAAGTATTCAAGTGTAGTGAGAGTTGACATTATGGTTTTATCCTCGACCAACACAACAATTGATCTTTCTCAGTTCTAGACTCAACTATTAACCCTGACATAGTAGATCCAAGAGATGAATTGCACCAAGACCAAAATGGATTAGGTCTAGTGCATCATGTTTATAATGGAAGGACACATGGCAAAAAATTGTCCTTCATTAAAATTTAGAGTTGTGTCACCTAACCCAATTCTTCCACTGACTAGGTTCTCAGGGAATGTGACAGGAGAATACTTTGATATTCGCAAGACTTATGACCACCCCCCACATATATGCCTAAATTTGTATAAGTATACTTCCACCCCAACCATTGTTCTCCATTATTTTTTTAAAGAAAACACTCATACCATAGAGAACTATCGTGATCTACATGTGTTGGTAGAGATATTTGAGAGGAGTTATTTCTAAGTAGAGGAGATAAGTTCAAGAAAAGTTGAAGGAGGGAAGCGAAGAGGATACGGAGGAGGTTACAGAGGTGGATATGAAGGAGGTTACTGAGATGGTATAAATGGTGGTTTCCTCAACCCCATAAAATGTTACAATTGTGATGATATTGGGCACATCTCTAAGGATTTATTATAGTCAAGAAGGATAAAATGCAACAAATGTAGGGCCATGGGTAATGCAACCAAGGATTTCCCTAAATTAATAGCTAAATGGTGAACTAGGGAATGATAGTGAAATTTGAACCTGGTGAAATTGAAACCATGGTACATTATAGAGGTCATGGATCCATAAAATAATGTGGTGAATAGAGGTGGAGTGTGCATATGAGCCAATTATTTTGAACCAGATCTTACCCATATAAGGAAATTGACTCCTTTAAAATCTAGATTTCATGTGACAAAGAAGAAAAAATATTACAAAGAGGCTCTAGAAGCATAACAAGAAGTTCCCACCACACTAAGCCATGGCACAGGCATCAATTCAACAATATAGAATCCTCCTAGATGGTTTTCACAAGAGTGCAACTAGGAATCACCACAAAGGTCCAAGAAGGATATCACATCAACATAATGGAGTCGAGAGTTCTTCCACAACTTCATAAGGATATTGGATGATGGAGAGATAAGAAGGAGGTTTCAATCAACTCTTAACAAGTTTAATAGGGGGTAGGAATATCCCATCTATGCTCCCTAGGATAATATGAAGGCTCAGAGGATCATCCAAAAGAAAAAACCTTGAACCAATCAAGAATTCAAAATTGATGTCCAAATCCATGGACATGAATTAAGGGATTTCATTGTACATTTTAACCTTGTACAATATTTTACTACAAACATACTTTCAATAAAAGAATAGAAAAGATATAATGGAAAATACACACATTACACAAAGATTTTTCCCCTGGAAACCCAAAATGGGAAAACCAACATATTCCATATTTTGTCACATCATACGTTGTTTACAATACAATATACATATAGGATCTTGTAGCATCCAAAAACCTAATCCAATAACCTATATTAGTCAACAACCCTAATTCCTTAACCAAAAATAGAAAACCATCGGCGAAAACCATGTGCTAAAAAAATGCCCAAAATGGACACGAAAACCCTCTTATGCCCTTGCGCGCCTGACGCAACGTAGACACTAGTTTTAGTCGTGCAAATAATATAACACATACCCAAAATTCTCCCACTTGTTTTTTTCTTTGCATACAGGGAGTTACAAGGTTACATAGTCAACAATCCAAAGCAACAATGCCCATAGATCCTTTACACCAAGAGAACTTTTCAGTGCTCACATATTTTGTTAATGAATCTGCAACATTTTTCAAAGTGTCCACCTTCATCAACAACACCTTATTTTCTTCAACCATGTCTCTCACAAATTGATATTGAACATCAATATGCTTTGTCTTTGAATGATAGGCAGGGTTCTTCGCCAGAAAAATTGTACTCTGACTGTCACAACCTATCCTTACAGCTTGTTGTACCAACCCAATACCTGAACACAATCTTTGTAACCATACTGCTTCTTTGATTGCATGAGTGGTTGCCATGTGTTCATCTTATCTAGTTGAAAGTGCCACTACATACTTCATTTTTCTCATCCAACTAATTGCTCCTCCAAACAGGTTAAACACACCCGCTTGTAGATCTTCTATGATCCATATGTCCAACCCAGTCTGCATCCACAAAGCCATGTATGTACAACAATCTATCCAAACCTGGTATTCCTTGGTAGCACAATCCATAACTAGTAATTCCACACAAATACCTGAAAAATCTCTTTACTGTTGTCGAATGCTCCTTCCCTGGCTTTGATGCCTACTCAAAACTCCCACTGCATGTGCAAAGTCCAGTCTAGTACAAACCATTGCATACATCAAACTGCCAACCACACTTGCATATGGAAAATGAGACATGTCCTCCTCCTCTTCATGTGTTTTGGGACACTAATCCACAGATAATTTTACACCTACAAGAATAGGGACCCTGACCGGTTTACATTCCTACATATTGAACCTCTGCAATATTGTCTCGACATATTTTCTTTGATTTAACAAGAGTTTCTTGTCTCTTCGATCTCTTTTAATTTCCATGCCCAAAATGAAATTTGCAGCACCAAGATCCTTCATGTCAATCTCTTTTAATTTCCATGCCTAAAATGAAATTTGTAGCACCAAGATCCTTCATGTCAAAAATAGAGGAAAACTAAGTTTTCACACCCTGGATAATTTCCTTGCTTTTTCCTATCAGCAACATGTCATCCACATACGAGACCAAATAAATCAAATGAGTGCCAATTAATTTAAAATATACATAGTTATCCTCTTTGATTCTTATGAAGCCAAGTCCCAACATATAAGTATCAAATTTTGATACCGCATCCTTGGTGATTGTTTTAAACCATACATGGACTTTTTCAACTTGCATACTAGCTCCTTCTTTCCCTTCATAACAAAACCTTCTTGTTGCTTCATGTAGATTTTTTATTCAAGATCCCCATGTAGGAATTTTGTCTTCACATCCATATGTTCTACTTCAAAATCAAATGCAACAACAACAAATAACATAAATCTAATAGAAGTTAACTTGGAAACATAAGAAAATATCTCACCAAAATCAATTCCCTCAACCTGGGAATAACTCTTTTCTACTAACCAAGCTTTGTATTTCTCCACTTTTCCTTCTGCATTCAGCTTATTTTTAAATGCCCATTTGCTTCCAATGGGATTTAATCTATTCAGCAACTCCACTAGATCCCAAAAGTCATTATTATCCAAGGTTGTCATTTCTTCAACCATGGCCTTTTTCCAAATTTTTCCATCCTCTAAATCCATTGCCTCCCTACCAGTTCTAGGATCATCATTAGTAATATATGTTATCTCACAAGTTGTAGGTTGGTAAAATCCTAACCCAACCACCAAAATGGCGGAAACTTAGAGAGAACCTACCAACTGTCACCTTAGGAAAGTGTTCCTGTCACTTTAGAGGTAAGGTAGTCACGTCAAGGGGGGAATCCCGGTGACCCTAGGGGGATTGAGATGAAAAATGTGATGTGTTAACGTATGCCCCTAAAGTTCAAGTTTCTAGATGGAAAAGGCAACTTGGTAATGATTCTTGAGGGTTGTTTGAGGTTGTCAATGCTTTGAGTGACCTGCAAAGAGAAAATATATGCCTGAGACACAAGGACAACCAAGTATATAATGCAGTATATCAATTGGAAAAACAATTTAAGCTTGTTGTCCCTAATAGAAGATTTTAGTAACAATATATATCAGCAATTAAATGTCACAATAAGATGCTAAACAAGTGCTATAAATCAAGTGAAATATGCAAGAGATAAACTAGCTAAACACTAGTGAAACTCAAGATTTAAAGACCAAGATACTAGCATGAAAAGATAAGGTTGTTGTAAACATTTTCTGCAGAAATATAAATCAGCCTCATGGCTGTAACAAACAACTTATCACAGAAAGAATATCATCCACTAAAACTCCCCCAAACTTTGCCAAAATTTGCACTAGGCCTAGTAGTTCAAGTGTGCAAACTTTAAGCAACTTCCACTAGTTATTTAAGAGTTATTGAAGAACTTAGATTAGGGTTTTTGCAGACATAATGGATGAAGATGAATGTTTCTAACAGCAGCAAGAAATACCCCTTTAGACGGGACTCCCTAGTGGATAAGAGGTGTTCTAGGCACACGAAACAAAACCCAAATTGCAAAAAGTTAATATGGCAATAAATCACATTTCCCAATGCACTATTTTATTTCTCCAATGAAAAAATATTCCGATTAGTGCCTTTAAAATTAGGTGAATGGGGTATTTAAAGCACAAGTTAGATCAACAACAACCCTATGGGTGTAAATCCTCTTACTCCCTAGGGTATTCCAACCAACTTAGGGTAAATCTAGGAGGGTATACACACTCGTATTCCTCCTAGCAACCCTTACTCAAGAAAAGACTTATAAACTTAACAATAATATGAAGAAAAGATGGAGGGTGTATCCAACATACTCCTCCATAGAGTTTCCACCAACAATAACCAAAATAATCGAGAAATAAATAGCATAAGCAGATTTTCCCTTACATAATATAAGAGATGAGATATCAAACCCAAGTTTACCATGCAAAATTCATCCAAGGGTTAAGAGAGAAAGCCTTTAGGGGGTATGCACCACTCCTCCTCCTTAATTCACCAAGAGACATTCACCAAATGACATTCCATAAGAGAGAAACACCATAATCACTAAGACTAGCGGAAAATTCAGCCAAATACTTCTCACAATGGGAGAGTTATGTTAAAAATGAGATTCACATGATATTTATTTATACAAAATGTCTAACACATAGTTTGTCCACTTAGAAAGAGTAAAACATAATATAAGGGGTCAACAACCCTTATATTACCCCTTGCATCAAAATAATATTAAACAATTCATCTTAAAATTCACTTTTACACAAAAGAAACCCTAGAACAAGGTGATGTCACTCCTTTAGGGGATGTTTTCGCACTTTGAAGAAGTTGTTGGGGTAGTAGATGCATGGCTAGGCCTCCAAAGGCCACTTTTCACTCATCCAAATACTCTCTTTATGTCCTTAAAGTATTTTTCCTTCAAAACTTGCCACATGTCATCAAACAACACCTTCACCACCAAACCCTATCCCTCTGGGTGATGTCAAGCTTCCATAAGTGACGTTTTGCCTCTCCTAGGCCAAACGTTTGGCATGTGAGGGATAGGTCATGTCTTACACGTTGTCTTCTAGGCCTCCAAAGGCAAGTCATCATGATCCAACTTGTGTTCCCTATGCATCCATCTGGTGGGCTTCTTGCCCCATGGAAACCCAAGCTAGGCTTGTTCTTCCAAAACTGGCCACCAAGCAATGTCCTGTAAAACAAAAGGGTACACCCTCCAAATATCTCAAGTCAAAGATATCATGACAAGTGTAAACCACGTCTAATAATAAATGCACCTAAACATCTGCATCAAAACTAACTCATCAAATTAAACAAATGCTCAAAACCCTATACAATTGACGAAGTTTAAGTATGGGAGGGGTGTCATAGGATTCATATTGGGTAAACCAAATCCCTCAAGCAGGGGATGCTCCCAAGGATGGCCTTTCAAGGTCATGTAATGGATGATGAGGTGGAATGGGTTTAGGCTTCATAGGTCATTGAGTTTCATGACATACAAGGGCTCACATTATCTCATCCATGGGTGCCTTTGTAGAGGGTGTGTGGCACCTTCGTTTGCAATGCATTTTTTCCAAGCCCATATTATGTCCATTCTTTGTTTCCTTCATATTTTAAGGAACGAGTTGAAGGCCAATGTCCTGGCATGGTGTCCAGATAATGACAGTGTCACTCAAAAATACCTTGCATCAATGAGAAGGTTTGATCGAGATGAGACCCCCTTTCTCTCAGTTGTGTAACTAAGAGCCACTACCCTGGCTTGGTGACTAGATGATGGTAATGTCATACCACTAAATATCCATGATCATTGTGATCCCCTAGTCTAGGGATAACTAAGGAGATCATGTCTTGAGTCCCACAGGTCCTAGACATGGAGAACCGAGAGCCAGACGACTTAAGCATAGCTCCGGAGGGCCCTTCTTTTCTTCAGTGCAGTCCACGTATCACCAACAACAGTATCCATCACACCATCCTAGTCCTGAAGTAGCAGTGATTCTTGATCCATGAGGTAATGAGTCTGGGTATTATGGTATGTATCACTCTGATTTTTTAAGCACTTGAACATGTTGTATTCAATCCTTCTTTATTTCATGATGTTTGCTTGGAAATTATTCTCTTTGCCTCGTTCATACCTGGAAGGGTGACATGGTGCCCTAGTAAGTTGATTTCTCTTTAAGATGGATTACTACTGGGTGGATCTGTGAAAATTCATCATTCATTCCCTCCATACTTACCACTTTCCATATTTATTCCTTCCATCTCCCCTATCCTCGTTTGGGCATTGGGATTGCCTACACTAGGAAGGGTTGTACCTTACCTTGTGGGAAGAAGGGGCTAAAGGCCCAAAGGGTAAAGGTAGCTAGCAAGAGTTAAAAGACAATTTTGAAACCTTCAAGATGCTTCACCCAGGGATCCCCGATAAAGCATTGAAAATATTCTCAGTAAGAAAAGGGGACACACAAGATAACATAAACACTCAAGGTACTAGTTGAAGGATAGGAGGTCTCATCATGAGTTGGCCTATTATGACCATCGGCATGTAGCAGTATGACATTGGCACCTATCTAGTCACCAAACTAGGGTGATGGATATTGGTGGCATAGCCAAGAGAAAGGGGGTCTCATCACTGTCTATCCTTCTCATTTCCATGAAATGTTTGTGGATAATGTTGTCACCTCTCGTCATCAAGCCAGGATAGTGGCCCTCAACTATTTCCTTGAAGCACAAGAGAAAAAGATCAAAAAAAATAAAGCTAAGAACAAAATGCAATGAATGGGCTAGGAAACAATTGCATTCATGATAAGGTGCAACTCACCCTCCAAAAGGGCACCCACGGGTAAGACTCTACATTTCCCTATTATCACATGCACCCCATGCCCAAATATTTTTCCCATGCCACCTTGCACACTTACATGACTTGGACTAGATTCCACCTGGGAAACACCCCAAAATTATGAGAGGTTATCCCAATAGGAAACATTGAGACCCTATCCAAAACTAACTTGTTAAATTGCATAACACCTTTGAGCATTTGTTTGGGGTTAAGGGAGGTTTGATGCACATGTTTAGGTAATTTAATTATTGAATGTGATTTACATGCTATGATCCTTGTGACTTATGAACCAGTGGAGGAAGCAATTGTTCTTGCTGCAGGACCTTGCCCGGTGGACAGGTACACATGAGGGAATGATTATCTCAGGCCTTCATGGGGAGCTCAAATCCCACAGATGGATGTTGAAACCCCGACCAGGGATAAGAAGAGATTGAAGGCTTGCACTATATGAAGGAAGGATGTTGCCTTTGGAGGCATTGTGGAAGACCTAAACCTAAGGTCTCATGCTCCTCCCACCTGAACGTTGGCCTTGGGAGGCCTTGGACTTCACCACTACAGTCCTAGATGTCACATGTCAGCTGGGGTTGTTACCTTGGAGGCATTCATGAGGCCACTGGTACGTGTGGGAAAATTTTAGGCCTTTGGAGGCCCAATGTTTCACCTCCTTTGTCGAACGTTCCACACTTGAGGCCTAACATCACCCTAGGAGGGAATGACGTCACCTTTGGAGGCCTAATTAGATGCAAATTGAATTTATTTTGGTAAAAGTGTAATTTTTTAGTAAACTAGCCAAGTCGGCCCTAATATTTTGACCTAAAATAACTAAAGGTCATCATTTTTGTATACATAGACATAAAGTGACATTCATTTTCATCATAACTCATCACACACAAGTGGTGTTCTAAAATTTCCGCCCTCTTTAAGGGTTATTGGCTGAAATAACTAGTGCACACCTCTTGGGAGAGATTTATGGGGCATATTTTGGCATTTTTCATGGTGGAATGGTCTTCAGCTAGGGTTTGAATTGATTGTTCTTGGTGAAGTAAGTGGAAAATCTACATTTTTATTCATGTTGTGAATGTTTGTGGTAAAATTTACTTATTTCATGTCTAAGATTATGAAATTGTTTGTTTAAACCCTAGGAGAGAAACAACAAATGCTTCTTTATCTCTATAATTATTCTATTAGCTTGATCTTTCCAATTATACATTTTCTTGGGAGCGATTATTAGAGCCCTAAAGTTATATCTCTCTAGTAATCTCATTCTTGTCACCAATTAAATTGTCTTTCAAAAGATAAGGAAGGAAGGTACGTTAGGGCCTAGAAGTGCCTACTCTCTAGCAAAACCTCCCTTAAAAGGGGAAAATACTTGAGGCCTTGAAGTGCCAACACCTCTTGCATTTACTTCTTCCCATAGCTAAGCATTATCATTATTTTATTTCCCAAGCAATATTGTTACTGTTGTTGACTCCATAAGCCCTAAAAGGCACTGATTTTTACACTCTTGTGGATGAATGAGACCAAACAAATTTTCAACACATCTTCTTGAAACTTTCACTAACACTAACAGCCATATTACTGCTGCTATTATTGATGTTACACCCCTATTTAGCATCCTTAATCAGCATACTAACCCCTAAAACTAACCCATAAATTTGCATTTGCCTAGGTGCTATAATCCTAAGGTTTTAGTCCTCCTTTTTCTAGTGTTCTAGGTGCAAATTTCTGAATTTGTTTTGAGGTTGTTGTTGCTGTTGTAACTATTGTTACATCCCTCATTGCAGCCCCATAACAGCCCTCAAACTTTCTATAAAACCACCCAACACTTGTACTAGAAAAACTATTATCATTATATGCGAAAGTGTTTGTTTAAATTGCCTAATTTAAGTGATTTCTGAAGTGGTTTTGTTGTTGTCATAATTATCATTTTACTGGTGTTGCAAGTGTTTTGACAGTCTATTGAAGTCACTTATTGACTTGTTCTAAATATTGAAATTGTGAGTGACAAAGTACTATCAAAATTGAAAAGTGTTTATATCATTTTTGTCATCATAGCTTGCAATTTCTGGATATATTGATATTGCTACACATTTTATCTTTTAGTGTTTTAGTAGCATATTTCTATATTGAAGTCACTAATTTGAAACATCGATATCATTTGATTTCTCCTAATTATTTTTGTTTCATTGGTAAAGGGAAGGTACCATTCATTTCCTTTTTCTTTTGCCTCCTTAAACTTTACCAAGTGACTTCTTTCTCTTAATGACCTAGAGAGAGGGGTGAGTTTTTTCCTGGTCTTTTGATCCTTCATCAACCAACTAGGTCTTGGGACATCTCCCTTGGAGTGAGTTTCTTATCCTCCTAAATAGAAAGATTTATCTTATTGGGGTGACAGTGATAGACTACCTTTGTGTTACGTCAATCTAGGCCTACTTGCCTTTAGGCTTTGGGAAAGTACAGATTGTGCGATAACAATCATGATATGTCAGCTCGTGATGAAACCTCTTATCCTCCAACTAACCCCTTAAGAATTCATTATAATTTATTATGTAGGTCCCATTTTCTTACAGAGAAGCATTTCATTTCTTTCTTTGGGATCCTTGGATGAAGCATCTAGAAGGTCTATATCTAGGATTTTATATTTTCAGCCAACAACTATCCCTCTAGGCTTTCAACCCCTTCTTCCCATGAAAAGAGGTACATTCCCTTCTTGGATCACTAAAGTCAAAGGGCCTAGAAGAGGACAATATGATGGGAGTGTAATGAGTGTAAAGTGGTAAGTATGGTAGGGAATTGTACGATAACACCTCAAGGGACCCCCAGTCACAAACCTTCTCCAAAGGTTGGCCACTTAATAGGAAATCTATGACACTCACCAAGGTGACATAGAGTCAAAGGAATAATCTCCAAGCAGGCATTATATAATAAAAATAAACTCAAATACAACATGTCCAAATGCTTTAAATATTAGGGTGATTACCTTCCACAATACATGACTTGTACCGTATGGAGCAAGACCCTTATGCCTTCCATAAGCTAGTTGGTGTGGTGGATGCACTGAAAATGGAGAAAATGTGGTGAAAAAGTGGGCTTATATATGTGCAAGTGGAAATTTTCGGTCACGTAGTCTCTCAGCACTCCATATCTGCAACCTAAGGGCCTCGAGACATGATCTCCTTAGTTATCCCACAAAATGGGGATAACAATAGACAAAGAAAAATTTGAACAGATATCAGGTGGAGTATACCTTCTGATAGCCTTTTTTCCCACACCAATCTCCTCAATACTGGAGTATGAGGATATTCTTATTATGATTCTTGTTCTTCTATAGATTTTGATTCATCATCCTTTGGTTCAAACTCTATTTTCTTTGGTTCTTCCTTACTTGGTAGGACTTTCTGTTTGACAACATCCTTCATTTCTCTAAATATTGCATCTCAGTTATACATAACCTTCTTAGTTTCTAGGTTCCAAAGCTTATAACCTTTGAGAGAATCTTTATACCCAATAAAGATACACTTTTTAGCCTTCTTATCTAGCTTCCTCTTGTTTTCTTTTGGAACATGAACATAGGTCTCACAGCCAAATACCTTGAGATGTGTGAGAGAGGGTTTCTTACCAGTCCATACCTCGTGTGGAATCCTATCATCCAATGTTGATTAGGGTGATCGATTGGCTAGGTAACATGCAGTACCCACTGCCTCTTCCCATAAATCTTTCCCTAACCCCACACCACTAAGCATGCACCTTTCTTTTTCCATTAATGTCATGTTCATCCTTTCAGCAACTCCATTCTGCTAAGGTGTATAAGGAGTAGTCTTCTACATTTGTATACTGCATTTCTCACAGAATTGTTCAAATTCATTCCCACAGAACTCTCCACCATTATCTGTCCTCGGTACCTTAATTATTTTCTCTATTTGATTCTCAACAAGAGCCTTAAACTCTTTAAACCTGTCAAAGAATTTAGATTTCTTCCTGAGGAAATATATCCAAGTATTCCTCGAGAATTCATCTATAAATGAGGCACAGTACACAGATTTTCCCCAATGATGGAACTGACACAGGTTCAAACACATCATTGTTGTACCAGAGGGGAATCTTACCTGATTCTTCTTACATATACACAATGTTCATAGAAATCAAAATCCAAAGAGAATTTAGACATACCTTCAACCATACCTTTACCATGTAGTAGTCGAAGACCATTCTCTTCAATATGCCCTAGTCTATGATGCCAGAACATAACCTTTTCTCCAGAGACTGTAGGAGTTTTTTCATCTTCTGCTCCAATATCAGGAACAATGGAACTATTACACCCATCACTAATAGTTCTTCCTGACATCTTATATAGAGTTCCAATCCAAACTCCCTTCAGAAACACCATTTCTCCTCGAACCATCCTGCATGTTTCTTTTCAAATATTGCTTTTACCCATGCATCGTCCATTTTGTTTACAAAAATCAAATTTCTGGCCAATCCTGGGATGTCCAAAACACCAGGAAGTGTTCTAATCCTCCCATATATGAGCCTAAACTTGAATTTTCCTCATCTTATGATTTTGGTCATCGAGTCATCACCTAGGAAAACATTACCTCCATCATACCTTTCATATTCACAGAACCACTGCTTGTGGGGAGTCATATGAAAGGATGCACCTGATTCAACCAGCCATGCCTCATGATCTACATGTGTGCTTGAAGAAGCCAAGTACACATCCTCTCCTTCTTCCTTGGAGGTATTTTCTTCTATAGAGGGAGCACCTCTAGATCCCTTCACTTTCTCAACGCTTTTGGATCTACATTGCTTCTTGAAGTGCCCTTCTTTCCCACATCTCCAACATACCTTTACAAACTTTCCAGGAGATTTATATCTACCCTTAGACTTAGATCTCCCACTTGAGGACTTAGATCTATTTCTTTCATGGGAGCGTCCTCTTGAAAATAATGCATTTGTGCTATGTCCTTCCATGTTCTTATGTCTCATCTCCTCCGACAACAAGGATGAAACCACATCATCAAAACTCAAGGTAGTTGTATTACTGCCTATGGCTACAACCGGACTATCCCATGAGTCTGGTAAAGAGCACAGAAAACTAATACACTTATCTTTATATGAAATTTTAATCTCAATAGATAACAATTGACTTACCACATTATTGAAGGCGTTCATATGCTCTATCATCGAGTCTCCATCTCTCATCCTCAGGTTATACAGATTTTTCCGTGGGAATAGTTTATTTACCAGGGACTTAGACTGATACAAGTTCCCCAACTTACTCTATAACTCCTTGGATGTAGCTTCCCCTTACACATTCAGTAATATTGAATCTGGGAGACATAATCAGATTGTGCTCTTCGCCTTTCGATCAACTTTTTCCAATAATCTACTTACGTTCCTGTAGGTGCAGTACTTGGATCCACCGTGATCCACTGATCTCTGTCTACCAACAAATATTCCATCTTGAGATTCCACATCTCAAAACTTTGCCCATTAAATTTCTAGATCTCTATTTTTGAACTGCTCATCATTTTTTTTCACTTGAAGAATCAATACAATAAATCTCCCATTGTAACAAGGCTTATCATAGTCCCGATCCAAACCCATGACCACAAAGGCGTCCCCTTGAATCCAATAATTTCTCTGATACCAAATGTATATTTTGACCTTGTACAATATTTTACTGTAAACATATTTTCAATAAAAGAACAGAAAAGATACAATGGCAAATACACACATTACACAGAGATTTTTCCCCTGGAAACCCAAACCAGGAAAACCAACATATTCTATATTCATTCACATCATACATTGTTTACAATACAATATACATATAGGATCCTGTAGCATCCAAAACCCTAATCCAATAACCTAGATTATTCAACAACCCTAATTCCTTAGCCGAAAATAGAAAACCATCAACGAAAACCATGTGTCGAAAAACCGCCCAAAAACGGACACAAAAACCGGTAAAAAAAATTGGAGGATCTTCCCCCAAACCCCCATGCTCCCGCCCCCCTACAAACCCCCCAAATAGGGGGGATCCACCCCCTTATGACCCCTTGGGAAAGGGGGTGCTCCACCCCCCTCTTACCCCCTTGCGTATATGGCGCAACATAGACACTAGTTATAGTCGTGCAAAGAATATAACACATACCCAACAATTATGTTAGTTATGATATTTGACATGAACATACTCCCAAATAAGTTGTGGGAAATGATGAGAAGAACATGATTAGTATATTCACCCATATAGTTGTGGTTGATGAATTAGTGTTGGATATATCTAGTCAATTTCTTGAAGGAAGTTGAGGTTAATTTGGGCACAAGGAAGTTGAGGTTAATTTGGGCACAATGAAGATAGCAGTGAATTTCAAAGTAATCAAAATTATTGATGAGAAAGACACTTACCCTACCTCGTTGGGTTTCAAGTGAGCCAATGACAAGGAGGCCATGATCAATTTGAAAATGGGGGATATGTTGTTTGAGGAAAATTATGTTTACATCTTGCTAGTGTTCGTAATGTTCAACCAAGAGCTGCCAAAAGGATGCTAGCTCCTTCCAACTAAAAAAGGTATAGTCTTAGAAGCATTTGTACCTTAGAGGCTAAGGAAGGAAGCATACCACCTACAGTTAAATTACAAGGCCTTCATGGATTGGTATAAAGGAATGGTGGAGGTAACTTTACAACAACCTTGCTTCCCCACCAAGCTCATCAATGACTATCAGAGATAATAGCTATTCCAAACCCATCATGGAGCGGGCAGATATGATTGAGCTAAATCCATTGCATTGCATCCTAATAACTAAGGAAATTAGAGAAGAAGTGCATAACTAGCTAGGAATTTGATCAATTTCCATAGACAAGGGATACTTCTTCCTTTTTCCAAAGGAGAAGTAACACAATGGAAACAATGAGTTTGAGATGGTCCCCATTGAATACCATGACCCTTCGTTACTTCCAACAATGCAAGAATAGAGAAAAAGAAAAGAAATGGAGGTAGGGACATCCTCAAGCTAGGTAGTAGAATAGGGATAAATATCTACAACAACACCCACACATAAATCTAACATCTATATTCCCTGCGTAGTCACTAAGCACAAGGATAATTGGTTGAGGGAAGAATTTTTCTAAGTGATAACATAACGAGTGGAGATATTGACGTAAAAGTTGATTGCAACAACACTAGGGACACACCCACAGATAGGTGCCACCAAGTTGATTATATAGTTATAGGGAATGGCTTCTACATTAACAAAAATCAAAGTTGAGACTTCACATATCCTATTGGTAAGTATCATACGCCCTCGTCTTGTGACAATTCCTCCATTGTAGGTGAATCCCATGGAAAAACAAGTTGTAGATGACCTTACTATAGAGGAGCAACCCCCATTTCCTATGGGTATCACAAAGATATAAATGGACCCACGTGACACATGGGAGGGTTGGACAACATATGGCATTAGAGAGAAATAAGAGGGTCACGACCAAGACTAATGTCATTGTAACGCACTCAACCCCCTATTGAGGAAAACATATGAAATGATCTTACTCAAGCATTTTCAGATCTTTCTTGGCTAAAGAAAGATAGATGGGAATATCACCCTATGTTTATAGCCATCAAAATTTGTATCCTAATTCACAAGTATTGATTACAAGTGCTTAGGCTGGTTTTTTTTATAAATGAAAGCTTGCTGGAAAATTCATTATTTATGTAACTTTTTGAATATAACAGATGTTGAAATAAATATAGAGACAGAAGTAAAGACACAAAGTAATAATAAAAATATATGAGATATAAAGCAATCGTTTATTTCATTCCAATTTATCAAAAGAATCATTCTCTTTACAAAAATCTCTGAGGAAGTTTTGGACCAAAGTCAAACTTAGATGTCCCCGATGAAAACCATACAAAAGGACTTCTTACAGAAAGTAAAAAACTGAACTTTAAAAGCTAGATCATCTTGCCACAGATTGTTGCCCACACAACTCTACACGATAGCCTTCGCCAGTTGTGAAAATTAATTCACAAACAGACAAGTCTACACAGACTATCAAAGATAGATCAACACCTATGAAAAACAAGTGTCTCAATGATGTAATTCAGCCCTGAATCTTGTTGTCTAACATAAGACCCTTCTATCATAAAAGAGAATTAGGCTTTCAATGAATTAATGAATGAATGAAAACTGAATTATCTCAATAAAACTCAAAGAGAAAACCTTAGTATGTTTCTGCTTCTATTCTCCTCTTGTTCCTCCTTTTTCTTTTTCCTTTAAGCAATTAGAATTAGTTGAAGTAGTTGAACTACTTATTTAGTTAAGTTAACTAAAAATCAACCAACTTTTTAGTTAAGGGGGAAAAGTAATAAAATCATAATAAGGGTTTTTAATAAATAATAACTAGTAGGTGGGACCCCTTGTGACTCCCTTTAGTTCTTTAACAATCATAACATAACTAGTTAATCAAACAAAACATCCCTCCTTGTGACTCCCATAATCACTTTCATATTTTGACAATTTATATCAATGATAATTGAACTTATTTCCAAAAATATATTACCCATATATCCAAAAAATAGTGTGTTGTCCAAAATTTCAGAAGTCCACTGTTCTCAACAATCAATAAATAAAAATACTTAAAATCCATATTTTTCACTCTGGGAGGCAATATTTCCCTTGTTGTTGTTGTTGTCACCCTTTGATCTCTCTGAATTTTCCTTAGGCTGTGTGGAGCCTTTAGGCCTAATCTCACTGATCACATGAGAGCAATCATCTCTCAAATGCATGCGGGAGGACACAGATTTGGCAGAGTCATTTGAGGGTGAGGAGGGGGGAAACAATGGATTTTCCATTGTTAGGGGCATGGTGGGCCTCGGTTTTTAACCTTTTACTTACATCAGAAGAATGTACTGGTGAGTGGACAGGGGCAGCTTAGATAATTTGATAAACAGGTGGAGGAGCAGGTAGAGATAAGTTAGGCCAGCCACGATGTTGGGAGACTTTCGGGTGGACAATCTCTTGCCTTCTGTCATTTTCAGGGATTTTAGGTTGTAGTAAGACATGAGGGGGCACTGGGATACCAGGGACATGTAAGGCTTGGAAGGGAGGCCTTTCTAGTGAACTAACCATATAGAACCCTGCATCATCAACCATATAGAACACTGCATCATCAACCATATAGAACCATGTAAGAAGCATCAAAACAACATCATAAAATGTGCGATAAGACTATCTCTAAGCCTCCAGTCTACAAGGGAGTCCCAGCCACTAGTATTATATATCATTAGCATAGTTTAAATAATAGGCTTTAGAAATACTTTGTGGGCGATATTCCTCGTTGCGATTTTATTCGTCAACAAATCGACGACTCCATAGGGAAATATGTTTCCAACTGATTAAGAACTCAAAATATATGGTTTCGCAGACCAAAATATCAGCGGATCAAGAAGATATAACCAGAATAATTATGAAACATGGGGAAGTGAGCGGATTTAATGGAAAAATGACCAGGGATTTGGGAATAACTCATGAAAAATGTTAAGCATGAGGGGGTTTATCCCTGTATGCATAATCATTCAACCAGAATTTGCTCTTGACTTCAAGGAGGAAAAAATGTATGGACTTGCTCTTTTAACTCTCAAATGGGTGAAGAAATGGGAAGCAGAAGCGGGAGGTAACCAATTTCTTTATAAGACAACAGTGAAAGCAAATAACAAACCCAATTTTTCTTTCAGGGGGAACATCGTAATAGTTGTGTAAGCTTGATTTTTATTGACTAACAATACCTTGATGGAGTGTCACTGTGGCAGAACTGATCCAACATCTTATTCTTGACCAAAATTAAACTAAAAGATGAAAAGCAATAAAAGTCGTGACAAAAATAGAACTGCAAAATTTTAAAACAATAGAAATAAAATGACAGAATTGCAAAAGCAGAAGGAAACTATTAAAAAGAAAGAAGAAAATTATTGTAAAAGCATAATTAAAATAGCAAAAATGAAAAGCAGTGATGAAAATGAAAATAGAACTAGACTACTAATATACAGAAAATCCAAACAACGTTAAAACTTTTCAAGTTGGTTCCACGTAATGTTTTAAGTGATAATCGTTAGTGCTATAGGAAAACAATCCCTCCCGTAAATATTTTAAAAAGTAAGAGTTAATATCTAGGACAAAAGCGATCTTGAAAGGACCTAGCCATAATTTTTGAAACTTTGAGACAATTGATAGCCCTTTAAAGTACACGATTAGATCATCAAGATAGATATGAATAATCTTGTCGATCAAATCGTCAAAAGTTACTTGCATAGGTCTTTTAAAAGTGGTACTCGCATCATATAAGCCAGAAGGCATACGTTCATAAGTCAAGGTACCCAAATGAGTAATAAAGGTGGGTTTTTTTTTTATCTGCCCCGTTTACCTTGATTTGATTGTAACCGGAAAAACCGTCAACTAAGGGCATCATCCGTGACCCTGCAACTTGTTGCAAAATCATTTTCATGTTAGGGAGAGGAAAGTGATATTTTACACTAGCCTGATTTAATGCGCGAAAGTCAACTCATAATTTGATCTAGTCGGTTCCTTCCCAAACAGGAACCAAATTGGAAACCCGTCCAAAATATTTGACCAAAAAGATGATTCCAACTTTCAAGAGTTTTTCCAACTCCTTTCGAATAGTTTCTTCCAGTGCAGGGTTGATAGGTCTTTGTTTTTACTTAACTGGTTTTATGCCTTCCTTGATGGGAATGGCATGTTGTATAAGAGTGGGATCAAAACCATGAATATCCTCATAAGACCAAGCAAAAACATCTTGAAATTCGTCAAGCAGCTTGGCAAACTTCATTTTCGCTTCATCAAAACATTGGGCACCTATTTTAACAATCTTTGGAGATTCTGGCATCCTAATGTTCAAGGAGATCATTTCACCCACCTTCCTTTTCAAATCCTCTTCTTTATGTTTCTCTTTATTGCCTACATCACCCGATGAAAATGAACTCTCTAGAGGAATCAAGCCTTTAGGAATCATGTTATCTTCTATGGATATAATTTTCTTGGGCTTATAAGTTTCATTTTGAATGAAATCACAGATGCTTTCATCGCTAGGGAAGACCTGCCAGGATTCTATATTGTCAGGGATATGTGGACGATATAGAGATTGAAAAGTATAATCATGTATGTTTGGAAGAAGTTGATGATTAGGGGAGGATGCAAAAACAACTAATCGATCAGCTATTGAGTTCAATTCCCTCTTAAAATGAGTAATGTTGAAAGATAATAGGTTCGAGATAAGTGCTCAAACAATTTGGGTGTATCGTTTCATCAACTTGTTGCTAGGAGAGTATATCTTACATACAAGGTTCACAACAAGCTCGGAATCTCCAAAAACTGTAAGATGACCACAACCTATATTATAGGTGTTTTCAATGCCTAATAATAAAGATTTGAATTATGTGACATCGTTTGTGCAAGAAAACTCCAACCTGTAACAAAAGTTATGAATTTTCCCTACAAGAGAGTACAAGATAATGCCAGCTCTGTAACCTTCACTAGAGCATGAACCATCAAAGTCCATGTGCCACATTCCATCATCTAAATTGATTTGTTCCAAGGGAATGTTATCCTCCTCGGAAAATATGGAATACACCCCAAGTTTCTCTTCGATATAGTTCACATTAGGTTGTAGGACACTCTCTATGTAAGGTGAAATCCTTCCCTCTCTAAGGACTATGATGTTTTTACCGTTCCGAGGAACAAATAAGTGTGTCCTGTCGAGTGAGAGGTATCCACCCACCAAAGCTTGCTAATCTCTTCCTAAGATGATTGAGTAATTGCTTACTTTCATATCAATTAACTAAATACTAAGGGTTGTCGTTATTTCAGGGTGTGCGCAAAAAACTAAGGTCACATCTTTAATCTCACCTATGGTCATTTTTTGTAGACTATTATAAGAGAGCATGCTTGTAGCATTTTCATTTGTACAAGACAAGCCTAGATCTTCCATAATAATCTTCGGCATTACACTTGGGCCCGAACCACCATCAATGAGGCAACAATGGGCGATATTATCCATAATTTTTATAGAAATATAAAAAGGAGGATTTTTTACAGGGTATATAAAGTTATGTACACCTACTTTATTTACAGATGAATCCTCTTCATTTACCTCTCTAGCGAGGTTGGCTACAACATAATATTTTCCTTCCATGAATTGTTTTAGATGCCTTTGTTGTTCAGGGACGAAAACCATGTCTAGAAGGGTTGCATCTGCTTTGATGTTGGCCAACTAATTCAGAATATTTTATTTGGAAGAGGGGAGAGGGAAGGTAGTTCCTTGACTGTTAAGAACCATAGGAACCTGAACAGTAGCAGCTGGTGAGGATGAGCTCGAGCTAGAATAATTTTAGGGAGGATCATATTTTCCTTTGGGAGCGTAGGATTTGTTCCTAGTATTGATGATCATGACATCTTATGGCTCTGAAAAATATAGGAAAACAATGGTAGTTTCTGGTCTTTTACCAAAGATCTTATATTTGGCACTCTTCTTTACCTCACATGTGGTTTCCTCGTGGTGTTCTTCGCAAAAGTTACACCAAATTCAAGGCATGATAGATTTAGGATGAAAATTATTTTCAATTGGATTTCTAAGGGGAGGTGCAGAAGAGGATGAAGCTCCAAGGGTGAGAGGAGAGATATTTTCCTTTCGCTCATATGCTATCATACGATTATTCATGTCTTGTACAAGCTGTAAGAGGGCAGACATGTTTTTATGTTTAACTGATTCTCCCTGAGGAAGACTTGTTCTTTCAAGTTGTTCTTCATACTCTAAACCCGTATGCAGAGTGGAACCGAGGTTATCAATGGATTTTTCCTCAAGCCTATGACGATAGGGGGAAGGTAATGCATTATAATAATGCATGAAAGTGGCTTGGTTCTAAGGTCAAATTAGTTCAGGGATTTGATTGTATAACTAGGTGAAATGAAATTTGAAGGACTTGATGGTCTCACCATCTTTACAGGCGATGTTATTGTACTCTTGTAATTGCTTAGTTGGGATTTTAGATTGCCCATAGGTGGATTTGAACCAATATACTAACTCCTCCCAAGTAGACAGAATCTTAGGAGGAAGGTCAAATAAATCGGCCGCAGCCTTTTCTTCCAAGTAATTGACAAATAAGCGCATGCAAGTATCGTTGTCATTGGCTCCTATGTTGTGACAGGCATTAGAAAATTCCACCAGGTGTTCATTTGTAATGACAATTTTATTCCCCGAAAACCTAGGAAGATGCTCTTTGAATTTAGGAAGTGGATGAGTAGCAAGTGCTAGGTTAAGAGGAGAAGAAACATGCCACGGTGTGGTTGTAACAAATTCTTCAAATTGAAAAAGCCCATACTTTTTAATGACTTTGGTGGGGTTTTTGGTAGAATGGAAAGGGACATGGTGGCTATATAATCTACCAATCACTAACGAAGCTAAAGACTGAGAGAAGGAAGAACTTCCAGTGCCACCAGATCCACCACTAGATGCCATATTCTTGTGGATGATAGGTAAGGGAGAGAAAGACGAACTGGATGAATCAGACAAGGTTCTCCTTAGAGCACTTTGTTGGGAAGATAACACAACGTTCCTTCTTCCTATTTCATCAATAGGATTAATTTCAGGTGATAAGCTTCTTCTCCTCTTAGAAACACGAGGGTCTAAGGACATGAAAAGAAGTCCAAGTTGAAGGAACAAGAATGTTATTGTCGATTTCTAAGTTGTCTACGTCTAGCTTCCCAACATTCTTGGGAACTAATGTCTCGTTCAATTCTGCCCATGAATGAATAAGCTCATCCCGTGTATTAGCAGTGTCTAAAATGGTGTTAAACAAATTCAAAGCAATATTGGTCTGATCTTGAAGACCGGGCTCAATATTAGGCTTCCTTGCAATAGGTACAGTCATTAAGAAATAAAACAGTCAAAGAATCAATATCAGAAAAATAGATGTATTCAATGATAATCAAGCATAAAAATCAACCAGAGAGATATTTAAGATCTCCATAGTATGGTCGCCAAATAAATGTTGAGGAAAAGATATGAAATGATCTTACTCAAGCATTTTCAGATCTTGATTGGCTAAAGAAAGATAGATGGGAATATCACCCTATGTTTATAGCCATCAAAATTTGTATCATAATTCACAAGTATTGATTACAAGTGCTTAGGCTGGTTTTTTTTTATAAATGAAAGCTTACTGGAAAATTCGTTATTTATGTAATTTTCTGAATATAACAGTTGTTGAAATAAATATAGAGACAGAAGTAAATACACCAAGTCAATAATCAAGGTAGATGAGATATAAAGAAATTGTTTATTTCATTCCAATTTATCAAAAGAATCATTCTCTTTACAAAAATCCCTAAGGAAGTTTTGGACCAAAGTCAAACTTAAATGTCCCTGATGAAAACCATACAAAAGGACTTCTGACAGAAAGTAAAAAACCGAACTTTAAAAGATGGATCAGCTTGCCATAGATTGTTTCCCACTCGACTCTGCACAATAGCCTTCGTCGGTCATGAAAATTAATTGACAAACAGACAAGTTTACATAGACTATCAAAGATAGATCAACACCTGGAAAACAAGTGTCTGAATGATGTAATTCAACCCTGAATCTTGTTGTCTACAATAAGACCCTGCTATCATAAAAGAGAATTAGGATTTCAATGAATTACTGAATGAATGAAAATTGAATTATCTCAACAAAAATCAAAGAGAAAACCTTAGTATGCTTCTCATTCTATTATCCTCTTGTTCCTCCTTTTCCTTTTTCCTTTAAGCAATTAGTTAAGTTGACTAAAAATCAACCAACTTTTTAGTTAAGGGGAAAGAGTAACAAAATCATAATAAGGGTTTTTAAAAATAATAACTAGTAGGTGGGACCCCTTGTGACTCCCTTTAGTTCTTTAACAGACATAACACAACTAGTTAATCAAACAAAATATCTCTCCTTGTGACTCCCATCATCACTTTCATATTTTGATAATTTATATCAATGATAATTGAACTTATTTCAAAAAATATATTACCCATATATCAAAAAAATAGTGTGTTGTACAAAATTTCAGAAGTCAACTGTTCTCAACAATCAATAAATAAAAATACTTAAAATCCATATTTGCCACTCTGGGAGGCAATCTTTCCCTTGTTGTTGTTGTCACCCTTTGATCTCTATGAATTTTCCTTAGGCTGTGTGGAACCTTTAGGCCTAATCTCATTGATCACATAAGAGCAATCATCTCTCAAATGCATGCAGGAGGACACGAATTTGGAAGTCATTTGAGGGTGAGGAGGGGGGAAACAATGAATTTTCCCTTGCTAGGGGCATGGTGGGCCTCGGTTTTTAACCTTTTACTTGCATGGGAAGATTGTACTGGTGAGTGGACAGGGGCAGCTTGGATAATTTGATTAACAGGTGGAGGAGCAGGTAGAGATAAGTTAGGCCAGCCAGGAAGTTGGGAGACTGTCGAGTGGACAATCTCTTGCCATCCTTCGTTTTCATGGACTTTAGGTTGTAGTGAGACATGAGGGGGCACCGGGATACCAGGGACATGTGGGGATTGGAAGGGATTTCCCAATCCAGTTAAAAAATCCAGCTTGAAATAGTTGGACCAACTCTTGTGAGTCAGCATCAAAGTGTATAAAGAACCTTGGCCTTCTAGGGCCCCTGTTCTAGATTCCTCTTCCTCTGTTACCCCGACCATGGCTACCTCTGCTGAAAAAGCTCATTCTTGTATGCATTTTTTATTAGAAAATAGTTTCTTTAACAACCATACATGACAACTCTTTTAAATATGAAACAAAGTTTGTCCCAACAACATATCAGACTCATGCAATCAAATCCATACAAATCGTTTAATACTTGTCAAAGATCAGGGGGTGAACAAGGTTTCTAGGATATGTGAGGGATTGTATTGAGTGAAAAGTGTTAAAATGAGGGGGAATAGATCAAGATTACTGCTCACAAACATCAAGCAATCAACTGTATCGTAAATCAAAAGAATATATCACTGTAATTCATCCATGTGCGATTTTTAACTTTCATAATACATAATTTATCTTAACTATAATTAAATTTTAAGAACAGGGAGTGGATAGCTAATATGGGAAGGCGAGGGGAGTTGTAATGTGTGAAAAGTGAAAGAATGGTAGGAAAAAGAATGGATATTTTTTGTAAAACTAATTAAGTAATCCATAAAAAAAAACAACTATGTATTCAATACCAGGATACCAATACCAATTAACAATTCTTGTGTGTCAAAAATTGTTCACTACCCACATTAAATTCTTCAAACTTTTTCAATCAACACAGCCTATAATCATACTCAGAATCACTATGCCTTTCAACAGTCTTGTTAAGAGAATACTTGTTTCTTTTCATTTATTTTCTTTTCATTTAAACAAAATCAAAAGGAACACACAACCACATTACTTCATCTCTATCCAACATATATTTTATAGAATATCAACCACTGCCCATAATTCGTAGGTCTTTCCCGAGTTGAATAGACCTTTTTAAAACTTGCCTGATTTCATTCTTTTGACAATATTAACCCACAAAACTTGTAATGAAACCATAACACAAAACCCGTGCTTCATTTCTGATGGTGAAATAAAACAAAACAATGCATGATGTCTCCATAAACCCTACACAGAAAACAACCAAGTCACAGTCATCATTTTCTCCAACTTGCAATGATCCAGATCGGGAATAATCAAACACACAGCAGCCACAAAATACAATTTGACACCATGTTGTAGGAACACAACGACCAATGCATAACGAAAAGAGGCAACCCTCTGACTATGTCATTACCATTTACTCCCAATCACCCAATTTAAAAAAAAATGAGTTAGGTTATTGATACAACTATCAAAACAATAGGAGGCAGCGACTGTATAACAATTCTCATCCCCAATTACAATCTTCTGACAGCTTGATCAAACAGAGACGATACAATACTCAACGCAACTGTCATAACCACTCAACCATCATAAGACAATCAACAAGATACCTGACAAGAGTGCGACTAGTTGGGGTTATCAAAATCGAGCTTTGTAACCATGAACACAAGAAATAATCAAGAATTCGCTCGGTCACAAAAACACAGGGAGACTAGAGGTCGAACATATCAACAGTAGGTAGAAAACCTTCGAAACAAGCACAATGGAACCATGGGATTTTATAACTCTCATCTTGTGTAATAGTGTGACAGTTCAACACTGGGTAGGGTAGGCAACGATGCAGAGGAGCAACGATTGCTCACTGGACAATAACAAATACCAAGAACGAACAGAGGCATAACCCTCATGCTATTTTCAAGAGCCGAACCAACTTATAACAATGTCAATGCAAATGCAGACCCCAGGTATTACCAACAACCATAAGCATACTTCTTTGCATAATGGCCACCCCATAACCCACTGTGTTGATGCCAATATCACAAAAATAAGTCCACGACCAGGTGATAACCCACGAACATGGCTCTGGAAGATACACAATGACCAAAATATAGTTCGAAACATACACAACAACCCCATAGAAACCGAATACAATTGGATATGGTTACCCTAAATCTAACATCTATATTACCTAGGTAGTCACTAAGCACAAGGATAATTGGTTGAGGGAAGAATTTTTCTAAGTGCTAACATAACCAGTGGAGATATTGACATAAAAGTTGATTGCAACAACACTAGGGACGCACCCACCGATAGGTGCCACCAATTTGATTATATAAGTATAGGGAATGGCTTCTACATTAACAAAAATCGAAGTTGAGACTTCACATATCCTATTGGTAAGTATCACACGCCCTCGTCTTGTGACAATTCCTCCATTGTAGGTGAATCCCATGGAAAAACAAGTTGTAGATGACCTTACTAAAGAGGAGCAACCCCTATCTCCCATGGGTAGCACAAAGATAGAAATGGACCCACGTGACACATGGGAGGATTGGAAAACATATGGCATTAGAGAGAAATAAGAGGGTCACGACCAAGACTAATGTCATTGTAACACACTCAACCCCCCTATTGAGGAAAAGATATGAAATGATCTTACTCAAGCATTCAGATATTGCTTGGCTAAAGCAAGATAGATGGGAATATCACCCTATGTTTATAACCATCAAAATTTGTATCCTAATTCACAAGTATTGATTACAAGTGCTTAGGCTGGTTTTTTTTTATAAATGAAAGCTTGCTCGAAAATTCATTATTTATGTAATTTTCTGAATATAATAGATGTTGAAATAAATAAAGAGACAAAAGTAAAGACACCGAGTCAATAATAAAAACAGATGAGATATAAATCAATCATTTATTTCATTCCAATTTATCAAAAGAATCGTTCTCTTTACAAAAATCCCTGAGGAAGTTTTGGACCAAAGTCAAACTTAGATGTCCCCGATGAAAACCATACAAAAGGACTTCTGACAGAAAGTAAAAAACTAAACTTTAAAAGATGGATTAGCTTGCCACAGATTGTTGCCCACTCGACTCTGCAAAATAGCCTTCGTCACTCATGAAATTAATTCACAAACAGACAAGTCTACATAGACTATCAAAGATATATCAACACCTCTAAAAAACAAGTGTCTGAATGATGTAATTCAACCCTGAATCTTGTTTTCTACAATAAGACCCTTCTATCATTAAAGAGAATTAGGCTTTCAATGAATGAATGAAAACTGAATTATCTCAATAAAACTCAAAGAGCAAACCTTAGTATGCTTCTCCTTCTATTATCCTCTTGTTTCTCCTTTTCCTTTTACCTTTAAGAAATTAGAATTAGTTGAAATAGTTGAACTACTTCTTTAGTTAAGTTAACTAAAACTCAACCAACTTTTTAGTTAAGGGGGAAAAGTAATAAAATCATAACAAGGGTTTTTGATAAATAATAACTAGTAGGTGGGACCCCTTGTGACTCCCTTTAATTCTTTAACAATCATAACATAACTAGTTAATCAAAAAAAACATCCCTCCTTGTGAATCTCATCATCACTTTCATATTTTGACAATTTATATCAATGATAATTGAACTTATTTCCAAAAATATATTACCGATATATCCAAAAAATAGTGTGTTGTCCAAAATTTCAGAAGTCAACTGTTCTCAACAATCAATAAATAAAAATACTTAAAATCCATATTTGTTACCTTGGGAGGCAATATTTCCCTTGTTGTTTTTATCACCCTTTGATCTCTCTGAATTTTCCTTAGGCTATGTGGAGCCTTTAGGCCTAATCTCACTGATCACATGAGAGCAATCATCCCCCAAATGCATGTGGGAGGACATGGATTTGGCATAGTCATTTGAGGGTGAGGAGGGGGGGAACAACGAATTTTCCCTTGTCAGGGGCATGTTGGACCTCAGTTTTTAACATTTTACTTGCATGGGAAGACTATACTGGTGAGTGGATAGGAGCAGCTTGGATAATTTGATTAATAGGTGGAGGAGCAGGTAGAGATAAGTTAGGCCAGCCACGATGTTGGGAGACTTCTGTGTAGACAATCTCTTGCCATCCATCATTTTCAAGGAATTCATGTTGTAGTGAGACATGAGGGAGCACTGGGATACCAGGGACATGTGGGGCTTGGAAGGGAGGCCTTTCTGGCCTTGGTTGTACCATTGCTTGTCCAATCCAATTAAAACTTCCAACTTGAAATAGCTGGCCCAACTCTTGCGAGTCTACATCAAAGTGTATAGAGAACCTTGGCCTTCTAGGGCCCCTGTTCCAATTTATTCTTCCTCTATTACCCCGGCCATGGCTACCTCTGCTGAAAAAGCTCATTCCTGTATGCATTTTTTATTAGCAAATAGTTTCTTCAACAACCATACATGACAACTCTTTTAAACATGAAACAAAGTTTGGCCCAACAACATATCAGACTCATGCGATCCAATCCATACAAATCATTTAATACTTGTAAAAGAGCAGGGGGTGAACAAGGGTTCTAGGATATGTGAGGTATAGTATTGAGAAAAAAGTGTTAAAAC
>SNQJ01S0106474.1:8572-33641 GCA_010110895.2 Picea sitchensis | reverse complement strand
GGGGGGGGGGGTGAATCAATTGTTACTGTGCTTAAACAATTTTATGCCTATTGAAATATTATTAATGTTCTCCAAGTGATCATCAATATTATGCAAGTCATGAACAAAAGAAATAATAAATATCAATCACACATATGATATACATAGAGACAGATATTCATGAGGAAACCCATAAAGGGAGAAAACCTCTTCTTCTTCGAATGATAAGCAATCTTTTTATGTTCTGTACATCATATATCTTTGAGCACCAACTCAATGTGAGCCTACCACCTCTGTTTTACAAGCTGAAACTTGCTAAGAGCACCAACTGTCTGGTTTCTCTAACACTCACTAGAAGGAAGAACCAACTTCCTGTCACAGAGGCGCAAACTTGTATAAAAGAGAACAATAGTTCTCCCTTGCACCACCCTACCACCTTGATTTTTTTGGCTGCAACCAGATGGAAGCTACAACTCCCTATGTTCAAGAACCCACTTGAAACTCCGAGGACAACAGTCCTACCTAGCACCACCGTAACACCCTGAAATATAAATCTTTTCTTTCTTAAATTTATTACAGTGATATAGTATTTATCGATGGCTTACCAGTTTCATCATTGTTCTGCTACATTGTTCTGCTCTGTTTGCATCAGTGTCTTCCTTCTCGCATATTCTTGTGCTTAAGTTCTTGTACAGTCAATTGTTTTCACCATTTCTTCTCTGTCCAACTTATGTTCTTCATCTCTGCATTTCTTCCCTCAATTCATGCTGTGATATTCATTGCTTAAAGTTAGACTAATTTTTACAGAGAAACAACAACCTCTCTCTGTCACAACATTTTTCTTTTATTCCCGCTCTCATCATCCGTTATACTCCACATATCCAATGCTCAAGTCGGGAATCTAAAAAACACTCAGAAATCATGATTCCAATGCTCAGGAACAATGATTCAATCGCTCAGGAACAATGATTTAGTTAGTGTAATTGAATCGTAATTGAACAAGGAATCACGAGATGAAACAACAACCCTTCGATCAGATTTGATTTGATCAGCGTCATTGGATTATACAGACAGATGATTTTTTATTTTTCAATGCGTAACCTTTGATGTGGAGCCTAGCAGTGCTATCTCCTTCCCCTATATTCTACTGATGTGACCTTGGGCGATGATATCATGTGACCATGTGATTGCGGGCATGACCAAAGGTGGTTTGAGATCAATCCGCTTTTCACCCCACAATTCACTACAGAGCTCCACATATGCTTTCTCCAAAACCATGGTTTCGATTGCGGTCGAACTTCAACATTTTAAAGTTCACGCACCTTCAATCCCCACAATGCGACGGGACCATCAATCGCACGATCTTGACGGTGCTCCTGAACTGACGATTAAGATCTATCCTTTCAAGTTTTGTGGATCATATCTAACCTTCCTAAATCAACGGTTGTGATTTATTTCATGATCCAGGCTCCGGGAGTTTCAATTATCAAACCTTTCTTTTCTTCGTACGCTAATATTCCAGATTCGATGATCTGTGGACACCTGTCCTTCTCAATCGATGGCTTTGCCTCCACTTCGGGAATTTGACCTTTCAACCAGATTAGCAGTTTTGAGACCCCTTACTGAATTCAATGATCGAGATCTCCTTCGCTACTCCGGGCTTAAAAAATTTCAATTCTCAACTTTCACGTTCTCCCAGAACTCTTTTAATCGGATTCCACAGATTCTTTCCACGTGTCCTCCTCAAATCAAAAGTTCTCGTTCACTTCAGGACTTCATATATTTTGTCAATTGTTGGTGGTGAAACTCCTGAAGTGAATCTCCCAAAGTGATGTAACATTACACACGTCACTTGTTGACCTGACATGGGTCGAGTGGTTACCACGTGTCACTCGCTGATGTGGTATACCACATTTCCTTGCTGACGTGGTCTGCCACATGTCCTTGTTGACATGGTTTTCCACATGTCCTTGTTGTCGTGGTTTGCCACATGTCCTTGAATTGGATGGTTGAGGCTTAATTCGGGTCTTTACCCAGATTCCACAGTTTTACGCCATGTCTCTTTTGGATTAGACGTCCCAGATCCAGTTCGGATGATCCGACACTTGATATTTACTCTTGACGATCTGAATAATGAGATCTATTTCGGATGATCGAGCGACTGAGATATATTTCGGATGATCGGACGATTGATATTTACTTCCACTCTCCGGCTCTTGGGGATTTGGGATTTTCAGATCTCAACTGAAAACTCTCGAAGTGATTTCTTTGAAGTTCACGATCCATCGCCACGTATCCATATGGATCTGATGGTTGAAATTTACTTCAGCTCTCCGACTCTTCGGGCTTGGGAATTTCAATTCTCAACTAGAAATGATTGAAGTGAGATTTCTGCGGAGCTCAAGATGCATCTCCACGTATCCCTTTGGATCTGACGGTTGAAATTTACTTTGGTTCTCTGACTCTCCGAACTTTGGGGATTTCAAATCTCAAACTTTTCTCCCTCCTGAACTCACGGTCTACTGACACATATCTCCTGATGATCAACGAACCAAATTCTCCTCCTAGTGATGAACGATCTCAAATTACTTCGACTATTTCACCTCATCTGTGACCTTCCCAAAACAGGGACAACAAAGGGAAAAATATTAGACAATAATAACACTCTTATAATAATAAAAACAAGAACGAGAACAATAATCATAGTAGCTCCTTCTCAGAGCTATTTCATATGACCTTCCTGGAACAAGAACTAAAATAAAAATACAATAATAAGAAATAGGAACAACACTCTTCTAGTTTTTGATCAATCATTCCTCCATGGTAACCTGCCTGAAACAAAAAAACAAGAATAAAAAGTATAATAACATTTTCATAAGAACATATCTATGTAAAAAAGAAAAGAAAAAAAAAGACAATCTCATGGTAATCATCATATTATTAACAAGGTGGCCTTCCTGGAAGAAAAACAAGAAGTATCTCCTATAGGAGATGTTAGTTCATCTTGCAAGAATTTATATCAATAGTACTCACATGTTGCCAAGTATTCATTGTATTTAGCAGCACTAGAACCTTTCAAGGATTGTTGTCGGAACTAGTAATGTAGTAATTATCAAACTTGATATGTGCAAATTGGAACCTTATTAATTTAATCAATCAAACTTGGAACATGGATTCTTATCTTCAAGAATGAGTGTTGTTGATTTTCTTTCGAGTATCCTTCACTCAAGATGACAAGTATTCTCTTCAACCTGTCCCCCATACTTAAGAAAATATGCTTTCTTGACAGAAATCTGATTTAGAGAGTATAATGCAAATAAAATCTAAAATCTCATCCTTAATCAATCTAATACTTTGACTAAAGGTTAGTTTCTAACTTTAACTTTGAACGGAGGTTAGTATGATAATCATAACTTCAATAGATCAAAATACAATTAGATGTTCATAAGGTCATAATAATTCCATAACAACTAGAGGCATATGAAAACAATAAAACCTGGAATGTGTTGTTCCTTTGAATGTGTTGGATCTGAGATCCCTCTGGACCTACGATTGTTTCTTGGACTAGAGATCCCTTCTCCTGCATTCACACTAAAAATAGTGATACAGTTTAAACATATATAAGTACATACCTTCGACAACAATGATAGGTAGCGACAGACATTGGCACCATCCGGTAGCAACGACAAGTAATGATGAACCATAAAACTTCAAAGTGCTCCAAATTGCAATCTAAAGGTAACTAGAGATACGTTAGGGTAAGGTGCAATAGAACAACCAAATATTAGGCCCAACGTTTCACAAAAAAAAATTACTGCAACTGGTGTTGCAACTGGTACTGCAACTGATGTTGCAACTGCCATGAAAGAACTGGTATTGCAAACCTAGGGTTTTTTATGAGGAAACTCTAACATCTCAACTTAAAAAATTTGTAGATCTGATATGAGGAAGAGATGAAACCTACTTAGGCTTTGATACCATGTTGAAATTTTGGTATGCTTGTTTAACCATAGACAATGTCACATCATTGTCTCCCAACCATAGGCATTCATATGCCATCCTCAAGCACACTAACCTTTACGTAGAATAATTTTGTCAAGCCTACTTTAGAACCAATAGACAAACCCTAGTTTCTAACTACAACAATATCTCAAGACAAGTAGATTGCTCCTTCTCCAAGGGTAGCACACAAGAGAGAGAGTCTCCATATCCACAGAAGAAGTACCATACATAATTATAGCTGCACTACTCTCTCTCTCTCAAACTTTCACCATACTTAGCAAGAATGTCACCAAGAAAATCACCAAGAGAGAGACCAAGACCAAGATATGACCATGTGCCCTTATTCATCCTTGCAACTGCAGTTGCAGCTGCAACTACAACTCTCCACAAGAATTTCACACTAACTGGGTGTAAAAATGAGATAAAGAATCCACTATTTATATTTATCTGTCTAGTGACTTTTTTGGCTGAGCCGACCTGACTTTCTGGTAATTATATTTTTTTGTTTATCTTTTGCCTGTGGAGCCGACTTGTATTTCTTGAAGATAATATTATAATATTATTTATTCTACTAGGCCGACTTGTCTTCTAGGGTTTCCACACATATGTTTAATGGTTCACTTTCTTCTGGAATATTCTATTCTAAGTCATAGGTTACACATGGAGGTTAATACCTCCCGCAACTACCAAAACATCAACACAAAATTGGAATATTATGTATGATTTCACTTTGTTATTATTTTAAGGTACCATTTTCTCATTAATAATTTGCTTGAATTTCAAAGGGAAAAAATTGGTCTACGCTATGCAAATCCTGGAAGCCCTAGTTTTATTCTGAGACATACAAGGATGAAGTTGTCCCATAGAAATGAAAAAAAAAAGATCAAAATATCGTGCTCAAATAAAATATAGTAATTATATATGAACAAAGATCAAAAGTAATATGTTCCAAATCTACCCGATATTCTATTCTCCATTTATTATAAAGATCAATGCTCTGATCATTATAAGTGTGAAAGTTGCAGGAATCGACAATAAAGAACGAAGAACAATATTGATCGTTGGATCAAAATAAGAGCATGATCGGATGAAGGAATTGACAATAAATGGCGAAGAACGAGGTTGATTTATCGACGATCGTTGGATCAAAATGGAACCATGATCCGACGACTCAGATATTTTTTCGCAAGTCCGTTGCGTGAAGATTTTCAGGTCCTATCAATCTTACCTACTAGGTCTTTCTTTAACCACAATTAGGCTCTAAGTTTCAATTGTTATGTAAAGTATATGTTGTTGTTTTAGGACAGCCAACAGTCCAAGAACTTCTTGCTAATTTGTTATGGTTGTATTTGCAATTTTAGGTGCTTTAGCATGTAGTTTTAGTAACCAGAAATTAGCAAATGCATACCAAAATAAATACAACACACCTAAAGATATTTACAGCTGAAAATAAGCAAATCTAAGAGACTAACAAATGCATTTTTGTACACATGTATTTTTGGTCAACATGACCCTGGATAAAACCCTCCCGGGGAAAACCAGTTTAGAATATATATGTATATATGAGGAAAGCAGAAGGTGGAATACAAAAAGTAAAAAATATAGAGGAACCTAATACAATAACAGATCATTCTGAGCTGAAGAGAAATTCCAAAACCTCCTAGTGTTCCCTAGGAAGGTGTGCCCCACATACAAGCTGACAAAACCACTAAAACTTCTCTAGAAGCAAACTGTGAGCTCATATTTCAAAACCCCTCCACAAGAATGAATCTCTGCTAGATGACCTCCCTCTACAACTGATCTCACTACAATCTTATGGCTAGAAGTCCTCCCACAACTGAGGTGCCCTCTCTGGCAAGTGTGCCCTCCACAGGTGTGAAACCTCTCCACTAAATAAACAAGGCTAGATGCTCCCTCCATGAAAGCTAGCACCCAATCTCAAGCAACCTCATGCAACAAACCTCACCCTCATCCTCCAAATCTTCCTCTCACAATGAAAAAATGAATAATTATCCTCTCCTTCACCCTTTGCACCCTTCTTAGACATCCAAAAGGAAACCTAAGATATGAATGGCAGAGATAATCTCATCTCCCATCTAATCAATGGTTGAGATCTCCCCAAAAAACTCTAAGTCAATAACCCACTTTGAGTTAAGTTTCCTAAGTCTACTTTATGTCTCTAATTCATCCGCTTTGTGAATTAATAGTCATTTTAGGCATAAATGACTAAATTTCACTTTTGACTTAAAACTCCTAAGTCAAAGTGAAATTAGACAAAAGTACAAGGTACAAAGTGTATAGTCCATCCCACATGTGCTAAGGAGATAAAAAAAACATCGGAAACACCTCCCAAGGTACAAAACTCAACACTCCCTCTTACCAAGGAAGGTGTTCCTCATCAAGCCCATATTGTCTCTGAAGTAGACATGTTTGCCCCATGGCAGGGCCTTGGTGAGAATATTTGCAACCTGGTCATCTGTTGATACATATTGCAACTGAACTACCCCTCTCTGAACCCAGTCACAAATGAAGTGGTACCTAATCTCAATATGCTTCGATCGATCATGAAACATTGGATTCTCAGAGAGTTTTATGCAACTCTAATTATCACAGTGAATGATGGTCGGTGGCATCTCCTAACTAAACAAACCAACCAACATCTTATGAAGCCAAATGGCCTCGCAACTGGCCTAACTGGCCACCATATCCTCTGCCTTGGTCGAACTCAAAGAAACTTACTTTTGCTTCCGGCTGAACCAGGAAACAAGTCTTGACCCCAAACCAAAGCAGCACCCTGAGGTGATTTTCCTGTCAGCAACACATCCTAGTCTGAATCTATGTATTCAACCAAACTGACTCCATCTCCTCTGACATAGTCTAGGCCATAGTCCATTGTCCCAGCAATATATCTCAAGACGTGTTTTTCCAGAATCATGTGAACACTCCTCGGCTCAACCATGTAGTGACTGAGAGTGTTCACAACAAAACAAATATCTGGTCTAGTGTTAACCAGATACATGAGTGAACCGATCAACTGCCTGTATACTGTGGCATCCACCAACTGGATATCTGAATCGCTAATATTCTTCTAGTTGGTGATTATAGGTGTAGACATGGGTCTGCAATCCTCCATCTGAAACCTGCTCAAAATATATGCTACATACTTCCCTTGCCCAAGAAATATGTGACCCTCCTCCTGCCATACCTACATACCTAGAAAGTAGTGCATCAATCTGACGTCACTCATCTCAAACTTTGATACAAGTCCCATCTTGCACTCAACTATGAGATCCTCAACTCTAGTAATGAATAAATCATCCACATAAAAAATGAGAATGAGTGCATCCTCACCCCTAATGATGAAATAGAGGTTCAGATCAACATCACTCTTCTCGAAGCCCATCTAAAGCAAATAAGTATCAATGCGTGAATACCAAGCTCGGGGAGCTTTCTTCAGACCATATAGTTCCTTCCTCAAAAGACACATGTGAGTCTCCCTGTCACTCACCTCAAACCCTTTTGGCTGCTCTATGTACACCTCCTCCTCAATAAATCCATTCAGAAATGTGGTCTTCACATCCATATGGTGAATTCTCCAACCCATCTCTGCTGCTATGGAAATGATAGTCTTGATAGAAGTGTATCTCACAACTGGTGCAAAAGTCTCATCATAATCGACTCCCTCAATATGAGAGAAGCCTCGTGCCACAAAATGAGCCTTGTGTTTCTCAATGCTGCCATCTACAACCATCTTGGTCTTGTAAAACCACCTGGAATTCAAAACTGACTTACCCACTGGCCTCAGAACCACATCCCAGACATCATTGTGCATAATGGAGTCATACTCCTCTACCATGGCCTCTCTCCAGACCTGATGGTCCACTGCCTACAACAAATTTTGTGGCTCAGTATCCCTGATACTCATCACTAGTGCCAAATATGCTCCAAATATGACTGGTGTCCTGCTCTCTCTGATCTGGCTCTTGGGATCCTGTACATTCTCCCTAGCCTCCTTCAGGGTCTCCTGAAACCATCTAGGTCTCCTCTTCCTTGAAGTGGTAAACAAAGAAGTAAGGTCTCTCTACCCAAGATTTACTGTCTCAGGACTTGTCTCAACACTCTGAGATCCTAAAGTCTGTACTCCCTCTGAAGTTTGTGCCCCATCTGACTGAACATGCTCTGACTGTGACCTTGAAGTTGTGCATGGTGACTATGTCACCCTTGATACTAGTGTACTCGAAATCTAAGGCTATGCTCCCTCTGAGACTGCAATCGACGACTCTGCATCATCCTTAACTCCAACTCTTGACTCAAGAGATCTCTGAAAATCCCTATCCTCCTCAAATCTAACATCTCTTCTCACCACCACTTTCCTAAGTGATTGAATGTAGATGTGATAGGCTTTGTACACCTCTGAGTATCCAACTAGAATCCCCAGCTAGGCTGTGGGGTCTAGCGTTGTCCTCCTCTCCAAGGGGACATGAGATAAAGTCAAGCACCCAAATATCCTGATGTGCTCGACATCGGGCCTCCTACCAGTGAAGGCCTCCTCAAGAGTCATCTTCCCCAATATCCTATGGGGTCTCTTGTTCTGCAGGTAAATTGCAGTAGCATAGGCCTCTACCCATAAGTACAAAGGAAAAATCTGACCATGCAACATGGATCTCGTTGCACTGGTAATGGCCCAGTTCTTCCTCTCAGCAACCCCATTTTGCTGGGGTTTGTAGGGTATGGTCATTTGTCTTCTAATGCCATGCTGGGCACATAAGTCTACTTTGATCCTCTTTCCTGATTGGTTCTCCACAAGAGCTCTGAACTCTTGGAACCGTGTGAAGACTTCACTCTTTGCCTTCAGGAAATAGATCCAAGTCTTCCTCAAGTAGTCATCAATAAATGTGAGATATTACTCACAACCACTTAAGGAAATCTGAGTCATGGTCCCACCCACATACGTGTGTACTAAATCTAGTATCCCAACTGACCTGGTGTCACTGCTGGGGAACGATGCCTTGGTAAACTCACCAAGAGCACACCCTCTACAAACATCCTGATGCTCAATACTGATCTGTGGCACTCTGGTCACAACCTCTCTCACTCCTCCAAGAGCTCCATGATGTAGGTGGGCCATCCTATGATGCCATAACTCACATAACTGTATGATGTTGTCACTACTCATTGCCAATGCATGAAGTGGCTGAAAAAGCAATCTAAACAGTTTCCCATCCCTCACTCCAATCACCTATCCTAAGACAACTGAAGACCCCTGAGGATGAATGAGTACCTCAGTGCCTCTGAATGTCACCTCAATACCTCTATCCTAGAGGGTGGAAACTGAAATAAAATTCTTCTTCAACCCAAGGACATAAAGAACGTTCGTGAACAATATAGGTGGCAAGCTATCTCTCTGAAAGGTAACTGTACCAATCCCAACAACTCTGACCAATGTGTCATCTCCAAGAGAAATCTCTATCCTGACCTCGGTTTCTCTAAGATTAGAAATATGCTCTCGAACTCCAGTCATATGGCTCAAAGCCCCACTATCAATATACCAGATATTGGGTGCCATCTCAACTAAAGTGCAGCATATGAGGAAAGCACACTCTCTTTGAAATGGTGTCTAAAAATCTGTCTCCTCTTCTGTAGTTGCGGTATCACCCTTCTTCTTCTTCATGTTAAGACACTATCCATCATAGTGCCTGGACTTCTTACAAACAAAACACTTCACTTTTCTCACATCTCTCCTTTGACCACTGCCCTGACCATTGATGCTCTCTCCTCCTCCACTCCCCTATGGTGGGACCCCAAACTTGGGACCCTGCCGACCCCCACAACCGACCTTCTTCTTGCCCTTTGTCCAAAGAGAAAGATCCTCCTCACCCTGACCAATATGTTGCTGCCACTGTTCAAAATCATCGGTTGCAAGCCTAATATCCTCCTGGACGAAGTCATCCCACATCCTCTCCCATGTAGGCATGACCTCCTAGGAACCAATGCCCTATACAAATGGACCCCACAGTTTGGTGAAGCTATTCATAGCTTGCCTCACGAAAGAGTTAGGTTTCACAATCTCTCCGACGACTACCAACTCATCTATGATTTGAGTGTAGCGACCAAGGAATGAAGTTACCGACCCATCCTTGAGCATGTGAATGCCCCTGAGTCAGTCATGAAGAACCATGATACGATTCTCATTGGAGCTCTCATACAACTTGCAAAGATATGACCACATCTAGAATGCACACATCTTCCTTGTCAAATGGGGTATGATATGATCACGAACTACGTCACAAATGGTCATCTTCGCCTTGTTGTTCCTTTTCCTGAAATCTACACCAAGACGGGAGTAGTGATAGGAATGGGGGGAACAATTGCCTCGACTATGTCCCATAGTTCGAGGTCCTCTAAGATGAAGACCATCCTCACCTTCCAAGGCACCAAATTTCTATCCCCTGCTATCATGTCCTCAAATTGCATCTGAGATGCAAACATGTCTGCCAAACTTTACTCCCAAGTGATGCTCACATTGCCAAGGAAAACACTGTCTCACTCCTATCAACACAGGTGTGAAAAGAGACAAGTGTAATCTAACCTCACTCCTAACAAAATAGGTGTGAAAAGAGGTCAAGTCTAATCGGCCTCACTCCTAATGTGTAGGTGTGAAAAGAGATTGATGACAAGTTCCAAAAACTGCCCAACTGTCCTCTACAAAAATCTTCCCTCTAACAACCACTAAATTAGTCAATGGCTGTCCACAAGCCAAGAAGATGTATATGACAACCAACAAAATGTTGTCCCAACTGCTTAAAATTTCAGCCACCTCAGCTCTGATACCATGAAGATTTTCAGGTCCTATCAAGCTTGCCTATTGGGTCTATCTTTGACCACAGTTAGGCTCTAAGTTTCAACTATTATGTAAAGTATATGCTTTTGTTTTAGGACAGCCAACAGTCCAAGAACTTCTTGCTGATTTGTTATGGTTGTATTTGCAATTTTAGGTGCTCTAGCATGTAGTTTTAGTAACCAGAAGTTAGAACATGCATACCAAAATAAATACAACACGCCTAACTATATTTACAGCTGAAAATAAGCAAATCTAAGAAACTAACACATGCATTTTTGTACATAGGTATTTTTGGTCAACATGACCCTAGATAAAAGCCCCCTGAGGAAAACCAGTTTGGAATATATATGTATATATGAGGAAAGCAGAAGGTGGAATACAACAAGTACAAAATATAGAGGAACCTAATACAATAGCAACTCATTCTGAGCTGAAACACAATTCCAAAACCTCCAAGTGCGCCCTAGGAAGGTGCACCCCACATACAAGCTAACAAAACCACTAAAACTGCTCCAGAAGCAAACTGTGAGCTCATATATGAAAACCCCTCCACATGAATGAAGCTCTATTGGATGTCCTCCCTCTGCAATTGATCTCACTGCAATCTGATGGCTAGAAGTCCTCCCCACAACTGATGTGCCCTCTCTCGAAAGTGCGCCCTCCACAGGTGTGAAACCTCTCCACTAAATAAACAAGGCTAGATGCTGGTAGCCTCCCTCCATGAAGGCTATCGCCCAAGCTCAATCAACCTCATGCAAAAAACCTAACCCTCATCCTCCAAGTCTTCCTCTCACAATGAAGAATGATCCTCTCCTTCACCCTTTGTGCCCTTCTTAGACATCCAAAAGGAAAACTAAGATATGAATGGTGGAGATCATCTCATCTCCCATCTAATCAATGGTTGAGATCTCCCCAAAAATATCTAAGTCAATAACCCACTTTGGGTTAAGTTTCCTAAGTCTACTTTATGTCTCTAATTCACCCACTTTGTGAATTAATAGTCATTTTAGGCATAAATGATTAAATTTCACTTTTGACTTAAAACTCCTAAGTCAAAGTGAAATTGGACAAAAGTACAAGGTACAAAGTGTATAATCCATCCCACGTGTGCTAAGGAGATCAAAAACACATGGGGAACACCTCCTAAGGTACAAAACTCAACATTGCGCACTCCAAAAAAAGGATAAGCATCGTATTCTGTCATTTGGACTCATATAAAGAATCACTTAAAAATTTTCTAAGTATGGTTCATTATGGAGGTATTGGAAGTTGGGCATGCATTTTTATGACATCCAAGAAGACATGTGATTTTGTGAGTCTGCAAGTTTGCGAACCTGAGAAGAATCACTTAAAAATTTCTAAGTATACGTTCATTATGGAGGTAGAAAAAGTTGGGAGTGCATTTTGATGACACTCGAGAAGATATGTGAGTCTGGGAGTCTACAAGTCCATGAACCCAAGAATAATCACTTAAAACTTCTAAGTGTAGGTTCATTATGGAGGTAGTGAAAGTTGGGCGTGCATTTTGTTAACACCCTATACGACATGTGAGTTCGCGCATCCGCAAACATGCCACATAAAATAATTCCAAGTAAATTCCATGTTTGAAATGAATAAGGATCGTCCACTCAATGGTTTATTAAATACAAACCATGGATCTATCTAAATCTCCTAGGAAAGACATGGTCATCCACTCAACACCTGATTAAAACCTAACTGTTTGATCAAGGTGTAATAAATATCGTGGGAGGTTCAAATATAACTGTTCATCAGGATGATAGATCTACGGTGGAGATGTAGCATGCATCACCGAAGGGAGAGGAGGTTAATGATAAGGTTGGCATCCATGTAGGTGGTTTTTAAATTACCACAATAGACACGTGGTAGCATCCTGTGAAACGAGGATACCCTAAGAGCTGGTTTCTAAAACCATTCTGATCACCCATGCCACTAAGAGGGATACCACGAGTGGTAAGTAGTAATTACATACATATTAATAATCTGTTGGTTATGAACTTCGGTCCCATGGAGTGAAGAAATTAGCACTTGTCTATTTCAATACGGGAAATATGCTTAAAAAGGCTCAAAATATGATAACCATTAAAAGGAAAATAATCCAAGAAAAAGTGCATGGCCTACCAGTGAAAATTAAGAACATGATTCTTAATTTAAAAATATTTTGAATAAAAAACGTAGGTCACTCGATTACTTAAAAACACAACAACAAAACAGGTCATTAGCGCTTAGAATAGTGTCGAAATTTAGTGTTTTTGAGTGCATGAATTGGGATCAATGGTCGGTGTAAAACCTGATGCCAAATGGCGTGTTCAGTTGGGAACCAGAATTAGTTCTGGATTTAGAGCCTACAATAGCGTCAGATATATCACCTACAATAGCACTGGATTTAGCACCTAGAATTGTAGCATCCAATTTTGCTTCCTTCTGTACTTCTAGTTTTTCTCCCAATCATGCTTCATGTTTTTCTCCTGGTATAGCGTTAAAAATAGCTTCTATATTGGATTCCAAATTTACGCCAAGCTTTTCTTCCATTATTGTGTCTTTTTTTTCTTCTAAAATGGCTTCCATTATTGTGTATTTTGTTGCTTCTAAAATTTCTTCCATTTTTACTTCTTTGTTTGCTACCTAAATTGCTTATTTTTTTGCTTCCTAGGTAGCGCCAAGTTTTTCTTCCAAGATTGCTTTTGGTTTGGCTTCCATTTTTGCTTCCTTTTTTGCTTATTTTTTTTCTTCCAAAGTGCCACCAGGTTTTTCTCCTTAATTGGCACCAAATTTTGCTTCCAGAATTGCTTCCTTGTTAGCACCATGGTTTGCTTCCTTTTAGGTCGAAGGTTTGCTTCATTTTTAGCACTTGATTTTGCTTCTTTTTTAGGTCCAAGGTTTGCTTCCTTTTAGTGTTGGGATTTGCTTCTTAATTAGCATCCAGTTTTGTTTCTTGTTAAGCAACCAATTTAGCTTCATACTTAGATCCATAAATAGCTCCAACTATGGCTTCCAATTTAATTTTGAGCTTTACTTCCATTTTAGAGCCACATTTTTCTTCCATTTTAACAACTTATGTTGCTTCCTTTATAGCTTCCATTTATAAATTTAATATTTTTTTATTTCAATTTAATTAGTTAAATATATCATGCCTCTTAAAAAAATTATATTATTATAGAGTAAGTCATATTGCATTTGATTATTTTATAGGATAACATTTATAAAGAATTTTTAGGGAAATGGATATCCATACAAACTAACAACATCCTTATACTTATTAAATCTCCATCCAAATAAAATCTACAACATACATCATCTATAATTAAAACAAGTGAGTCAAATAAACCAATATTAGATAAGTATCATGTCAAACAACTTATATCTTAAAAAAAAAGTTAGATATCTCATTTGAAATGTATATCATAACTTTTCTGGAGATCTTAAAAAAAAATAGATATTTCATTTCAAATTTACGTCATATCATTCATGAAGAAATTAAATTGAATTTGACAACATCCATCTTGAGTAGTATAGTAAAATCATCATACGTAATAAATATCCATTCAAAAATCATCGACCACTTCCTATATATATATATATATTAGCAAGTCAATACTAATAAGAACATCATCATATATAAATAAAACAAGTGAAAGTCAAATATGCCAGTAGGTTAATAACATGTCAAAATGATGTCAAAATGATACAAGTCAAGATGATACATGTACAAATGATATAAGTCAAAATTATACAACTCAATAATATGGTACTACAGGTGAAAATGATACATATGATAGTAAACATGAAAAGAGGCATCATAACGATATATAAACAATGATCCATGATGTAGTCTATATGATCAATGTCATTGGATACTACCAACAACTAGATCATCATCACCATCACTATCATGATCAACATCTTCCTCGTCATCATTATCTCCCATGTCTATATCAGACCCATTATAATTTGGATCTATCTCATGAGGATCAATTGGATCTTCTGGAGGACCCATGTATTGCAAAAAAAAACATTCAAAATGAAAAGTTTTTGTTATTTCATGCAATAATTATTTTTTATGTTATATTTATAATATTACAACATATGAAATGAAACCATAATCATATTACATCATATCAAAGTTCACATACCATAATAAAATTTCAAATAAGTTACAACTAAGATGTCATTCCAATGATGTAAAACATGCAACAATTCCAAAAAACGTTAGTAAAGATCATAAAAAAATTTGTTATACAATATAACTATCAACTGTAAATTATATTACATAACGGTAAGTGCCAACCCTATCCCTTAAGTTCCAACTAGTCTATAAGTAATTATGAATATGCTCTCGATACTTATTCAACTAGACCACATCCAAATGTCAATCCTTCCAAAGAAATCATTTGCATGTTTATGTAAAACAATATTCACTTCTAGACATGCTCTTACACATATGGAATGCCCAACCTTGAATACATTAAAGAAATGCTACATTTGTATTAGGGGGTCCAATTTATGAAATCATGCCTTGGGAGAGGATGGACAATGTGGTCACCTATTCCATGCCTAAACAAGCTTGCAACATTTCATGGAACTCATAAATGTTGACCCGTTAGGTTTTTATACCCCAAGGAGGTATTGGCCAACAATTCCTGGAATGGTTTGGGATGTGATTGCAACTGCGCATAAAACAAAAACCGATACTCGGATTGAGGAACTGTCGATTTCGATGGATTCCTGGGATAGGATTTCAGCTAGAGAACCCCTCAGTCCTAGGTTCCATTCATCATAAGTTTCTTTACTCATTGATTTTGAGAACTAGGGTTTTTCTTAGTTAGAAACAATGAAACATTTGGATTAATGGGTCCAATTTATGAAACCATGCCTTGGGAGCAGATGGACAACCTGGTCACCTATTACATGCCTAAACAAGCTTGTAGCCTCTCACTTGACTCAAAAATGTTGATCAGTTAGGTTTTTATGCCCCAAGGAGGTATTGGTCAAGAGTCCCTGAAATGGTTTGGGATGCAACTTGCAACTAGGCATAAAACAAAAACTGAGACTCGGATTGAGGAACCATTGACTCTGATGGATTCTTGGCATAGGATTTCAGCTTCACTCCCAAATTCCATGCCTCAAAAGTTTTTTAAACTATTGATTTCGAGAACTAGGGTTTTGCTCAGTTAGAAGCAATGCAACATTTGGATTAAGGGGTCGAATTTTTGAGACCATGCCTTAGGATCAGATGGAAAAAATGGTCACTTATACCATTCCTAAACAAGCTTGCAGCATATCACGAAACTCAAAAATGTTTCTCTATTAGGTTTTTATCCCCCAAGGAGGTATTGGCCAAGAGTCCCCGAAATGGTTTGGGATTCGACTTGCAACTGGGAATAAAATGAAATTCAAGACTCATATTGAGGAACCATCAACTCCATCGGATTCCTAGCATAGGATTTCAGCTAGAAAACCCTTCACTCATGGGTCCCATGCCTCAGAAGTTTCTTTATTCATCGATTTCGAGAACTAAGGTTTTGCTTAGTAAGAAGCAATGCAACATTTGGATTAAGGGGTCCAATTTATGAAACTGTGCCTCAGGAGCGGATAAAAAATGTGATCACATATTCTATGCCTAAAAAATCTTGCAAGATCTCATGGAACTTAAAAATTATGCTCTTTTAGGTTTTTATGCCTCGAGGAGGAATTGACCAAGTGTCCTTGAAATGGTTTGGGATGCAACTTGCAACTAGGCTTAAAAAAAAAACTGAGACTTGGATTGAGGAACCATTGACTCCATTGGATTTCTGGCATATGATTTCAACTAGAGAATCGCTCACTCCTGAGGCCCCTGCCTCAAAGGTTGCTTTATTAATCGATTTTGAGAACTAGGTTTTTTCTCAATAAGAAGCAATGAAACATTTCGATTAAGGGGTACAATTTATGAAATTGTGCCTCGGGAGAAGATGGACAAAATTGCCACCTATTCCATGCGTAAACAAGCTTGCAACATCTCACATAACTCAAAAATGTTTCTTTGTTAGGGTTTTATGCCTCGAGTAGGAATTGGCCAAGAGTCCCCAAAATGGTTTGTGATGCAACTTGCAACTGGGTATAAAAGGGAAACTGAGACTCATATTGTGGAACCACCGAATCCATTGGATTCCTAGCATACGATCTCAACTAGACCACCCCTCACTTCTGGGTCCCATGCCTCATAGGTTTCTTTATTCATCGAATTCAGGAACTAGGGTTTTCTCTAGTAAGAAACAGTTCAACATTTGGATTAAGGGGTCCAATTTATGAAACCATGCCTCAAGAGAGAATGGAAAAATTGGTCACCTAGTCCATCCCTCAACAAGCTTGTAGCATCTCATGGAACACAAAAATGTTGCTCTGTTAGGTTTCCATGCCCCGAGGAGCTACTAGTAAAGAGTCCCTGAAATGGTTTGGGATGCGACTTCCAACTGGGCATAAAATGAAATAGTGACTTGGATTGAGGATTAGTCGACTCCATTTGATTCCTAGCATAAGATTTCAGCTAGATCACCCCTTACTCATGGGTCACATGCCTCAAAGGTTCCTTTATTCATCGATTTCAAGAACTAGTGTTTGGTTCTGTAAGAAGCAATGCAACATTTGGATTAAGGGGTCCAATTTATGAAATTGTTCCTCAGGAGCAGATAAACAATTCGGTCACATATTACATGCCTAAAAATATTTACATCATCTCATGAAACTCAAAAATGATGCTCCATTAGATTTTTATGCCTCGAGGAGGAATTGGCCAAGAGTCCATGAAATGGTTTGGGATGCAACTCACAACTGGTCATAAACTGGAAACCAAGAGTCAGATTGAGGAATCTTCAACTTCGTTGGATTCCTGGCATATGATTTCAGCTAGATTAACCCTCACTCCCGGGTCCCATGCCTCAGAGGTTTCTTTATTCATCGATTGCAACAACTAGGGTTTCTCCTAGTAAGAAGAAATGAAATATTTCAATTAAGGGGTCAAATTTACGAAACCATGCCTCAGGAGCCAATTGGCAATGTGTTCACCTAGTCCATGCCTAAATAAGCTTGTATCATCTCACAAAACTCAAAAATGATTCTTTGTTAGGTTTTTGTGCCCCAAAGAGGAATTGGCCAAGAGTCCCCGAAATGGTTTGGGATGCGACTTGCAATTGCACATAAAAAAAAAAATCGAGACTTAGATTAAGGAACCGTCGACTCCATTGATTCCTGGTATACAATTCCAGCTAGATAACCCCTCAGTCTTTGGTCCCATGCCTCAGAGGTCACTTTATTCATCGATTTCAAGAAATAGGGTTTCATCCAGTAAGAAGCAATGCAACATTTCAATTAAGGGGTCCAATTAATGAAACCATGCCTCGGGAGAGGATGGAAAATGCGGTCATCTAGTCCATGCCTAAACAATCTTGTAGCATCTCACGAAACTAAAAAATGTTTCTTTGTTAGGTTTTTATGCCCCAAGGAGGAATTGACCAAGAGTCCATGAAATGCTTTGTGATGTGGCTTGCAACTGGGCATAAAATGAAAACCAAGACTTGCATTGCGGAACTATCAACTCCGTTGAATTCCTAGCATAAGATTTCATCTAGAGTACCCCTGACTCCCAGGTCCCATGCCTTAGAGGTTGTTTTATTCATCAATTTCAAGAATTAGGGTTTCACCCAGTAAGAAGCAATGCAACATTTGGATTAAGGGGTCCAATTTATGAAACCATGCCTCGGGAGTGAATGGACAATTTCGTCACCTAGTCCAAGCCTAAACAAACTTGCAACATCTCACAGAACTCAAAAATGTTGTTCTATTAGGTTTTTATTCCCCAAGGAGGTATTGGCCAAGAGTCCCTGAAATGGTTTGGGATGCAACTTGCAACTGCGCATAAAACGAAACCGAGACTTGGATTGAGGAACCGTCGAATCTGAGGGATTCCTAGCATAGGATTTTAGCTAGAACAACCCTCACTCTTGGGTGCCATGCCTTGGAAGTTGATTTACTCATTGAATTCAAGAACTAGATTTTTTCTCAGTTAGAAGCAATGCAACATTTGTATTAAGGGTTCCAATTTATGAAACCGTGCCATGGGAGAGGATTGACAAAGTGGTCACTTAGATCATGCCTAAAAAAGCTTGCAACATCTCACAGAACTCAAAAATGATGCTTCATTAGGTTTTTATCCCCCAAGGATTTATTGACCAAGAGTCCTCAAAATGGTTTGGGATGCGACTTGCAATAGAACATAAAACAAAAACTGAGACTCAGATTGAGGAATCGTCGATTCCTTCGGATTCTTGGAATAGGATTTTATCTAGAGCACCCCTAACTCATGGGTACCATGCCTCCAAAATTACTTTATTCATTGATTTCGAGAACTAGGGTTTTTCTCAGTCATAAGAAATGAAACATTTGGATTAACGGGTCCAATTTATGAAACCATGCCTTAGGAGCAGATGGACAATGTCGTCACCTAGTCCATGCCTTAAAAAACTTGCATAATCTCACAAAACTAAAAAATGATGCTTCGTTAGGTTTTTATGTCCCAAAGAGGAATTGGCCAAGAGTCCCTGAAGTGGTTTGGGATATGACTTGCAACTAGGAATAAAAATAAATCCGAGATCATATTGAGGAACCGTCGACTCTGTTGGATTTCTACCATACATTTTTTTCTAGAGCACCCTTCACTCTCGGGTCCCATGCCTCAGAGGTTGCTTTATTCATTGGTTTCGAGAACTAGAGTTTTTCTCAGTAAGAAGCAATGCAACATTTCAATTAAGTGGTCCAATTTATGAAATCGTTCCTTGGGAGAATATGGATAAAGTGGTCTCCTAGTCCATGCCTAAACAATCTTGCAACATCTCACAGAACTCAAAAATTTTGCTCCATTAGGATTCTATGCCCCGAGGAGGAATTAGCCAAGAGTCCCCGAAATGGTTTGGGATGCATCTTGAAATTGGGTATAAAATGAAAACCAAGAATTTTTTTATGGAACCGTCGATTCCGTTGGATTCCTGGTATATGGTTTCAGCTAGATAACCTCTCACTCTCAGTTCTCATGCCTCAAAGGTTGCTTTATTCATCGATTTCAAGAATTAGGGTTTCACCTAGTAATAAACAATGCAACATTTGGATTAAGGGGTTGAATTTATGAAACTATGCCTCAAGAGAGAATGGAAAAATTGGTCACTAAGTCCATGCCTAAACAAGATTGAAACATCTCACGAAAATAAAAAAATGTTGCTTTGTTAGATTTTTATGCCCCAAGGAGTTATTAGCCAAGAGTCCCCGAAATGGTTTGGGATGCGACTTGTAATTGGGAATAAAATGAAAATAGAGACTCGGATTGAGGAACAGTCGACTCCGTTGTATTCTTGGAATAGAATTTTAGATATAACACCCCTCACTCATGGGTTCCATGCCTCAAAAGTTGTTTTATTCAACTATTTTGAGAACTAGTGTTTGGCTCTATAAGAAGCAATGCAACATTTGGATTAAGGGGTATAATTTATGAAAACGTGCCTCTTGAGTGGATGGACAATGTGGTCACCTATTCCATTCCTATTCCATACCAAAACAAGCTTGCAACATCTCACAGAACTCAAAAATGTTGCTCCTTTAGGTTTTTATGCCCCGAGGAGGAATTGACAAAGAGTCCCAGAAATGGTTTGTGATGTAGCTTGCAACTGGATATAAAACAAATACTGAGACTCGTATTGCAGAACCATTGAATCTGTTGGATTCCTGGAATACAATTTCAGCTAGAGAACCCCTCACTTTCAGGTCCCATGCCTCATCAGTTTCTTTATTCATTGATTTCGGGAACTATGGTTTCGCCCAGTAAGAAACAATGCAACAATTGGATTAAAGGGTCCAATTTATGAAAATGTGCCTCAGGAGCGAATGGAAAAAGTGGTCACCTATTTCATGCCTAAACAAGCTTGCAACATCTCATGGAACTCAAAAATGCTACTCTGTTAGGTTTTTATGCCTCAAGGAGGTATTAGCAAAGAGTCCCCTAAATGGTTTGGGATGCGACTTGCAATTGGGCATAAAACAAAAACCGAGACTCGGATTGAGGAATCATCTACTCCATTCAATTCCTATCATAATATTTTAACTATATCACCCCTCACTCATGGGTCACATGCCTCATAGGTTGCTTTATTCTTCGATTTAGAGAACTAGGGTTTGACTCTCTAAGATTCAATGCAACATTTGGATTAAGGGGTTCAATTTATGAAACTATTCCTCAAGAGAGAATGGACAATGTAGTCACCTATTCCATGCCTAAACAAACTTATGACATCTCATGGAACTAAAAAATGTTGCTCCGTTAAGTTTTTATGCCCCGAGGAGGAATTGGCCAAGAGTCCATCAAATGGTTTGGGATGCACCTTACAACTGGGAATAGAACGAAAACCAAGAGTCGAATTGATGAATCGTCGACTTTGTTGGATTCCTAGCATATGATTTAAGCTATATCAGCCCTCACACTCAAGCACCATGCCTCAGAGGATTCTTTATTTTTTCGATTTCGACAACTAGGGTTTCACCTAGTAAGAAGCAATGCAACATTTCGATTAAGGGGTCAAATTTATGAAACTGTGCCTCGAGAGTGGACGGAAAATGTGGTCACCTAGTCTATGCCTAAAGAAGCTTGCAACATCTCATGAAACTCAAAAATGTTTCTTTGTTAGGTTTTTGTGCCCCAAGGAGGAATTTTCCAAGAGTCCCCAAAATGGTTTGGGATGCGACTTGCAATTGCGCATAAAATGAAATCTGAGACTCATATTGAGGAACCGTCGACTCTGTTGGACTCCTGGCATACGATTTAAACTAGATCACCCCTCACTCTCGGGTCCCATGCCTCAGAGGTCACTTTATTCATCAATTTCGAGAACTAGGGTTTTGTCCAGTAAGAAGCAATGCAACATTTAGATGAAGGGGTCCAATTTATGAAACCGTTCCTTGGGAGATGATGGACAATCTGGTCACCTAGTTCATGCCTAAAAAAGATTGCAACATCTCACCAAACTCAAAAATTCTACTTCGTTAGGTTTTTATTCCACAAGGAGGAATTGGCCAAGAGTCCACGAAATGGTTTGGGATGTGTCTTGCAACTGGGCATAAAATGAAAACTGAGACATGTATTGTAGAACCATCGATGCCATTGGTTTCATGGCATAATATTTTAGCTAGAGCACCCCTCACTCCTGGGTCACATGCCTCAGTGATCACTTATTCCATGCCTAAACATGCTTGCAACATCTCACAGAACTAAAAAAATTTGCTCTGTTAGGTTTGTATGCCCCGATGAGGTATTAGCCAAGAGTCCCCAAAATGGTTTGGGATGCGACTTGCAACTGAGCATAAAATGAAAACCAAGACTCGGGTTGAGGAACCGTCGACTCTGTTGGATTCCTGGCATAGGATTTCAACTAGAACACCCCTCACTCATTGGTTCCATGCCTCAAAAGTTGCTTTATTCATCGATTTTGATAACTAGGGTTTGGCTCTGTAAGAAGCAATGCAACATTTGGATTAAGCGATCTAATTTATGAAACCATCCCTCAAGAGTGGATGGACAATATGGTCACCTATTCCATGCCTAAACAAGCTTGCATCATCTAACTGAACTCAAATATGTTGCTCTATGAGGTTTTTATGCCCCAAGGAGGAATTGGCCAAGAGTCCCTGAAATGGTTTGGGATGCGACTTACAACTGGGCATAAAATGAAAATAGAGACTCGGATTGAGGAAATATCGACTCCATTGATACATGTCATACAATTTCAGTTAGAGAACCCCTCACTCCTGGGTCCCATGCATCAGAGCTTGCTTTATTCATCGATTTCAAAAACTAGGGCTTCTCCCAATAAGAAGCAATGCAACATTTTGATTAAGGGGTCCAATTTATGAAACTATGCCTCAGGAGCGGATGGACACTATGGTCACCTAGTCTAGGCCTAAAAAATATTGCAACATCTCACAGAACTCAAAAATGATGCTTTGTTAGGTTTTTATGCCCCAAGGAGGAATTGGCCAAGAGTCCCCGAAATGGTTTTGGATGCAACTTGCAACTATGCATAAAACAAAAACCGAGACTCATATTGTGGAACCGTTGAATCCATTGGATTCCTGGAATATGATTTCAGATATAGAAACCCTCACTCCCAAGTCTCATGCCTCAGAGGTTTCTTGATTCATTGATTTCAAGAATTAGGGTTTCACCCAGTAAGAAGCAATGAAACATTTGGATTAAGGGGTCCAATTTATGAAACCATGCCTCGGGAGAAGATGGACAAAGTGGTCACCTAGTCCATTCATAAACAAGTTTTCCACATCTCACATAACTCAAAAATGTTGCCCCATTGGGTTTTGATGCGCCAAGGAGGTATTAGATAAGAGTCCCCGAAATGGTTTAGGATGCGACTTACAACTGGGCATAAAATGAAAACTGAGACTCATATTGAGGAATCATCTACTATGTTGTATTCCTGGCATAGGATTTCAGCTAGATCACTCCTCACTCCTGGGTCCCATGCCTCGAGAGTTTCTTTATTCATCGATTTTGAGAACTAGGGTTTCAATGAGTAAGAAGCAATGCATGATTTCAATTAAGGGGTCTGATTTATGAAACCGTGCCTCAGGAGCAGATGGATAATGTGGTCACCTATTCCATGCCTAAAAAATCTTGTAGCATCTCACAGAACTCAAAAATGTTGTTCTTTTAGATTTTATGCCCCAAGCAGTAATTGGCCAAGAGTCCTCAAAATGGTTTTGTATGTAGCTTGAAACTACACATAAAATGAAAATTGAGACTCAGATTGAGGAACCGTCGACTCTGTTGGATTCCTGGCATAAGATTTTAGCTAGAGCACCCCGCACACCTCGGTCCCATTCCTCGGAGGTCACTTTATTCATCGATTTCTAGAACTAGGGTTTCTCCCCGTAATAAGTAATGCAACATTTCAATTAAGGGGTCCAATTTATGAAACCATGCCTCAGGAGCAAATGGAAAATGTGGTCACCTATTCCATGCCTAAACAAGCTTGCAACATCTCACGAAACTCAAAAATGTTTCTCCCTTAGGTTTTTATGCCCTAAGGAGTAATTGGCCAAGAGTCCCCAAAATGGTTTTGGATGTCGCTTGCAGTTGGGCATAAAATAAAAATAGAGAATCTTTATTTCTCTTCATTATCACCTAGTTTCAACTGATCTATTTCCCTTTAGCATGATGGTTGGATTTAGTCAACAATTCCAAGGTTAAAATCTGTGTTTTCTTCGGATTTCTAGTTTACTTCAGGCTTAGTAGTGGCTCGTTTCCAGCTCGTTCTTGGTTATGTGTCCCCATAATCCCAACAATATCAGGGGTATTTGTAGGGTTTTAAGGAGGAATGAAGAGACCCTATTGAGTAATGGAGTATGCCTCAAGTTCTTCTTTGTCATCATACGTAATCTTGAAAGCTAGTTGCAAGATCAAAATGCCAAAATTATGGACATGCTAGAGGAATATGGGGAAAAAATCACAGAACTTGAATATGAGTGTTACAAGTTGAAGTGCATAGTTTAGAAGACAAGAAATGAGCCTCTCTCATAAACCACTTATTAGTAGGTTTCAAGACACTTAGTGGAGCAAGCTAAAGAAGATAAGGTTGGTAAACAATCAAAGGATCCAATGGAAGTTGATTAGCCACCCCATACAACAGAGGTAGATAGTAATCAACAAATATCTTGAATATGTTTTTTAAATCTATATGTATCTTGAATGTTTTCTATATGAGGTACACCTACAATATTAGTACTTGTGTAGTAATAGTAACACTGAAAAGACTTATGTTTGTAGTAGAAAACAGGGAAATTTTGATGATGGTGCTGACATGAATGTTTTTTTAAACATGTCAAATTTCTATGTAATTAACAACCATTTTGGCCACCTTTAATACAAATATTCCCCAGTCCCAGTTAAAAATAAATAAAAAAATACAAATAAACATTATTTTGTTTAAGGGGTGACGGGTGCAAAAATCAAGTTGAAGCATGTGCTCTCCTATAGGCCCTCTCTCTCGCAATTAAAGTCAATATAAAATTGTTGATTTTTATAGGATATTCGATCATTATTATCAAAATGATGTTATGAAACTAACCCCACTTGATAATAAGCTATCCCAAATTATTGCTTGAATTAACGAAGAGGTCGTTAGTCTGCATTCAGTCTCA